>JANHFL010007964.1:115379-126557 GCA_032468155.1 Oxyrhabdium leporinum
GAGGAGGAGAAGCTATGGTAGGTGAGGAAAGGATTCTGCTGAATTAAATATTACCTTTAGTTCTTCTCTTAGATCTCTGGCTTATAAATGCTATTATGGTTGTTCACTTTTTATAGTCCCTTTAAAGGACATGAAATCACTTCATGTCCTTCAAAAATATATATGCAGTCTTTCTGTCTGCTTATCTTACACTAGATAATTAGTTACATTAAATATTTTATAGCCTTATAAGGAATGAGTCAGGTTATTCTTTTTTCCCTTCTAGTACCCCTTTTTAGTAGTAGTGTGTCTAGAGTGTAATTATATATAATTAGATCTCTGTTGTATTGTTGAAACAGAAGATAAAATGATGTTTTGGAATGTGCAAGGGGGCAAATTTCACATCTGTAAACAAATTTTAAAATGGCTGTACTAAGATATACTGTATAAATCCAATTTCCTAGGATAATTTACAATGCATACCATCCACAGCTGTTTTGTGATTCCAGGAAAAGATATACTGAATATAAGAAAGTGCAAACAAACATGTCCCAATAGGTACAGCAAAAATGCCCATCTATATCTGAAGTATCTTTCTCTGCTTTCGGTATGACTGCCTCAGCTCACTACACTCATTGCTCATTCCATCCTATAAAGAGGAAAGATATGATTTCCTCAATACCATGCTTGGCAAGGTTGATCATGTTCCAGCAATACTAATTCATACTTTCTTGAAATATCTACATCTTGCTTTTGAAAAACATCATCCGGATTTTTCTTCATGGATCAGCAGTTGACAATAGAAACCAAGAACAGTATTTATTTTACTTCATTTATTTTAATTCTCATAGCGCCACTATATTCATCCCGTTGGATTTTTGTACGGGTGTAGATACTGTTGCTACTTTTCTTTTAGTTCTTTTTTAAACAAGATTATATCTCCCAGGTTATATTCCTTGCAATTATCTTTTTTTCTAAATATATACACCATTTAAGCTTTCTCTCATCTTAAATTCTTCAAAACTTTGTCTTATATGTATTTTTTGTCTTCCATAGCTTTTTACACTTCATCATTCCAGCAAGCATACTATTTTATACCTCCCATTAACGGCATAAAATTCCATGATACGCTGTAACATAATTATTTTCATTTTCTTTCTGGCAGCTTCACCATCCTTGCATATTATATCTACTTTCCATTTACTCTTTGGGGAAATTAATTTATCCACTACTTTTTGTCTCTCTGGTCCTCAGATCATTCTACTTTCACTTTTGTACCTTTCATTTCTTTGATTTCGTGACCAGGATTTCCTAGAATCTGTTCTTTTGACTTAATCAGATTGCAGTCTCTCTCACATTCAGAATTTTCATTAGCTGCATACTCTTCACTAGTTTCTTATTTTGCCATAAATAATAAAATAAATTGTGCTTTTAGATTTATATTCACACATCTGTCAGACATACATATAAATTTTCTTAAACAATGTTTCCAAAACAGATTTTTAAAAAAATCTGATCATGGTTATTCATACTTAAATTTCCAGTTACCCAATCACTTTTAATGAAATCTCTCTATGTTGTTCTCACCAATCCTTTCATGTTACCTAGCAGAATAACTTGCAAGCCAGCATACTGCTGTTACCTTTCACCTATTAATAGATAATAAGATACAGTTAGAAAACTTTTTATGTTTTTAAGCAATGAGGGCCACATAATTATTCTTGAAAAGTTTGATTCAGATAAACCTATTTGAAGCTTCAAAAACAAAAATGTTAATACAGGAACAATTGTTCTGTTTTCTGCTTGTGAAAATAAAAGTAGCATGGAAATGATGTATATTATATTTGCAATCAGTGCAGTGACAAGTCTGAGAAAAACAGTAAAATCAGAAACATCAGTAAGATTTTCGGAGTTTCACTTATGCAAATCTGCCTAGTCTGAGTTTCTCATTTTTGTGACACTATCCAATTCCTTTTGTCAAGCTTGCATATATAAATGATTTGCACTAAAATGTGTATTTAGTTTGATACAAGTAAATTAGGGTTTGCAAACAATTTTCTACATAATGGTTACTAAATGTCATATGTTCATTAATATGGGTATTTTTCTCTTGACTTTCCCCTAATTTTGTTTTCTAAATTATAGATTGTTTATAAAAAATAGATAACTTTAGTTTGAAATGCCAGTGTGTCTACACTGATAAAAAAAAATCCAAAGGAAGAATACCAATATATATAATAAATGCAAATATTTCTGCACATCCCCTTTCTTTTAAAGTGTTCCCATAGTAAACATGTGTGTGTGTGCTTTTAGGAGCTTAGATTGTGCCAGAGATGCTAGATTAATGTTAATAGAAAATTCATTTATGCTAGAATGCTGCTGGAGTTAACTGATTTATATATCAAACAATGGAGCTGTGATGAAGCAATTTGGTGATAATTTCATGCCATCTTCAAGTTCTTGAGAAATCATTATGGAACTTTACATAAGTACAAAACCATTGTAGAAAGTAGTATACTCTTTAATATAGTGTAATGCAAGCTACATATATTGTACCGTAGTATTTAATGTCCCTGCATCAATAATGTTCTTTTATCCCTTTTCCCTTTTTTTCTTTCTTTGCAGTAGCCACTATATTTCTTTTGCTATGAAATAGTCATAATAAGTGTACATATAACATAGAAAACTTGATACAGCTATTCTTTATCATAATGCTGCAAAAATTAAGCATATTTTTTTCCAATGCAAGTGAACTAAATTGAGATATCTCCATGTATCTTTCTAGCCTACATAACATGATGAATAGGTGGGAGAGGTTTTGATGGAAGTGGGTGGCCCAGACAGAATTGTTTGTTATTGTTTCCTTTTCCCACTGTTCAAATTAAATTTGTCAGCTTGCAGTCTCTTTGTTTTCATTTAAAAAATAGAGACAGGGGACCTTCATCTGTCCTGTATCTTATTTAATGAATGCTAAAACAAACAAAAAATATTTTTTTAATGTTCCAGTTAAGATCAGAGATTAATATGGGATAAAAATAATACAACTGACATTATAGCTTTATTCAATGTATTCAATTTTGTCAAAGGAATATTGCATAATTTCTCATAATCATTGCTAGTCATCTCAACAGAACTGATAGAAGTCTGGCATCCAAGGGAACACAACTTATTGATCTTGCTATTGAGAAACATACACACATACACACACAATTTGGATAGAATATAATGATCTTTCTTCTTTGGCTTCTTCAAATATAAACAGACATTTTTCGTTGAGTTCACTGGTTATTAAATTTTGTAATTGTGTACTTTCAATTGGCTTTACTGATTTCATATAGTCGGCATATGACAAAAGCTACAGTTAAAAGACATATCTTTTAATTTATTTAAATATTTATTCCATTTATACAGTATCAGTATTCCTGGAGACTAAGAAGTAAAGGCTCTCAGTCATTTTCAAGCTGTGCAAGGCCTTGTATTTTAATGTTGATCTATCTTTTCAGTTATAAACATTCATTTCATGGGCAGAAAAAGAATTGGCCAATTTTTTTTATATACTTAGCCTTTTCAAAGCACTGTTTGGCACATCCATACCAATTGCTTTTGTTTTTCCTCTTAAAAGTTATATTCATAACAATATTATCCTTTGTTATTTTTAAATATGTAAAGTTTGTGACATACTACCTTGGGAGGGCATATCCTAAGAAAAAAAGTAAAATGGAAACTATGTTAAGCATGATCATGATGTCATATTATCTCAGAGTCACATATCCTGATCATAAAAGCAGAATGGAAAGAATGTGAGAACAAATGCTTTTCTTTTCAGCAAAGCCATTAAGGTCAGATCTTGTTTTTACACCTGCCTTATTTCAACATAATCACCTTTGGAGATTTTCTCCCCCAGAACAATAGGCCAAGACTAGATATGTATCCCATTACATGTTGTTTCTTTGCTCTAGCTTTCAATAATAAATAATACACAATTTCCTTTATACTTTATTGTGGAGTCTGATCCTATGCTTGAATTTAGTATATACATTCATGGAATAGATGATATATTCTAGCATGATTTTACCCCCCTAAAGAAAAAAAATCTGAACAAATGGTAAGAAACTGAGAAATAGGTTTCATTAAAAAATAACAGTTTTGATGAAGCTTGAACAAGAAAGCTAAGCCATTTTGGGAAGGATCATAACATCAATATTTTATTCCTTCACAGCACACTAACATTATATCTTGACTCTGTTTTACTATCCTGCATATATTTATATTCTACATAAGTTTTAAATAGGTTTTGCTACATTTCCTGTGCGTCTTAGTTTATAAGATCCATGCAATTATATCTAATTACATCCTATCTTACATAGAATAATGTAAGCATGCTTTAAGTAAGCCTGGTATTTAGTTGTGTTTGTGTCAGATTGCCCAACTATATCTCAAAATTCATTGGTATTCCTTGTCATTAGTATAAGTTTAGTAACCTAGTCTATCATGCTACAATGCAATATGTGAAAAATTGGATTAACCAAAGCCACGACAGACAGTAAAGACATATTTGGAATTTATGGTTATCTCCTTGACATATAGACTATTTTGACTTGTAAAATAAAAGGAGTAAATGGTAAAGTACATGAATTAATTACATGAAATTAAAACTAAAACTAAGTGGATTGTGTGTCTATGAAACGCAGAGAAAGGGAAAGGATGTAAATGATAAATTTGTATAAATGATTTTATGAGATAGAGTTTAAATGGATATATACACCTTTACACAATTTATAAACCACCTCAATGGTTGGTGTTGTACAATCAATAAATACATTTTAGAAACAAACAGATGAAAAGACTATGATATGAATTGATATTATTATGGTTGTTGTGGGTTCATATGAAAGGAGGAATTCATAGGTTATTGTAAATTATATATTATACAAGAATTATAGATGAGCTATTGGGGGAAATTGGCAGTAATTTGAAAGATAGAAATCTAAGGAAAAATGTTACTCTGCTACATGACATGAATGGATGTGTAAGATGTGTATAGAGCACATTTAAAAGAGTAGACATTTGTAGACCCAAAAATGAACAGAAATGATGATTAATGACTGGTGAGCATTTGTTTAGCAAAACATCTTTTTTCCCCAGAAATGTAGATTAAAAATAACTCTATTCATATATACATGGCAATATTTTATGACAGAGTTCCCCAACCATTCTGGCTTTGGAGACCAGTGGATGGGGAGGAGATGGTTCCGCACAAGCAGCCAGCAAGCATACATGTGAACACAGCTCCATTTGCACAAGTGGTGCGCACACACACACACCACTCACACAAATGAAATGCATGTGCATGCTCCCCCACTGTTTCCATGGCTCAGTTGGAAACAGCCCAGAGGTTGAAGATCCCTGTTTTATGACATAAATTATTGCAGCATCATTTTTTTGCCATAAATTTCTGTCTAGATTAAAAAGTGTCATTGAGTTGAATTCATTGTGAAGATTCATTTAAATGATCATCTCAGAATTCCTTCTTGGAAAGCTAATCTTAATGAGGTGTAAAACTGATAAATAACATTTCAACTTCCTGTAGGGATTAATATGATAAAATATAATTCAGTGTAAAATAAACAAAAGAAAAAACTTCCATATAGAAAATGGTTTCATCACTGATAGTAGTCTTCACATGTATATGGAACACATTAGAGAGAACAATAAAGACAAATATATCTAGTTTAGACAATTGTATGAATTAAGATCATACTTTTGATATCCTCATTAAAATTTGCTGGCTTATCTTAATTCTGACTACGCACCAGTTCAGTACTATCTGATGCAATTATAAACAGTTTTCCAGAACCTCAGATAGTCTTTGAGAACCCTACATGGAAATTCTATGATTGAATCTCAAATTTTTTGGAAGTGAAATCAAGCATGTGTTCTACCACTATGTTATTGAAATTTTATGTGCTGGCCCTTGCTACTTATTTTGGCTGAATTCTTACAATCTCTCGAAAATGCTTATTGCATAAAGGAGTTCAAACCTAACATAATTGGATAGTGCTAGTTGCTTATCCCTGAGCTAGAAAGTTTATTGGTCCAGATCTCAATAACTACTGCTCAATTATTATTATTATTTTTGGTGGCATTCTAGTTGTTATAATCTAAAAATTGTGAGAGACTATGGTGTGTTGTACATGTGCATGTGTGTATTTCTTCTAGCATTGGAAAGCCTAATTGCTAGTACTTATAAGAGAAATACATCTCACCATAGCATTTACTTGCACACTTTTCTTGCTTCCATATTTTCTGTTATTCTGGTCCTTCTTATGAGTGTCATGGAAGTTCAGTAATACCCGAAACGAATCTTAGTTAAATGAGTGTTCCCCAATACCAGAGTTCCTTTGCTACCGGCATTACTTCAAAGTCCAACTTTTGCTTCCATACAGCATCATAGGAAAATCCCATGGCTAGTATGATTTGGATGTTATTCAGATAACTAGGATGCCAATATCCTGACTTCCTGAAACCAGGACAAAATTCAGTATTTGGAGAGCAGTAATATGAGGAAATTTGTATGGTCTACATTACACAACGATAGTGAGATGGTTCCTTTAAATTCTGAGATTCCAAAATTTATTTTTAGGAAACTGGACAAATTTCAGGAAAATTAACATTTTGTTTCATTTTCTCCATCTAGTGATTCTTTTTCTGTTCAACCTTTGGGTCTAGCTCATATTTTTTTAATATGTGAGAAGTAAAACAAGCTATATAACATCTGGCTCTTGTTTAATTAGGATCTGGTCACAATTCAAAGTTTTAACTTTCAAATTACATTTTGTAGAAAACACATATCTTCTATATATCCACCTGTTTTATCTATAATAAAGTTGAAGGATTCTTATTTTAGCTGTGGAAAAACTATCCTTTTTAAGCACAAATTATCACAGAAAAATAATTTGCCAGGTTTCCAAGAAAAAAAGCAAGCAAGATGGGAAATAATTCATTATTCTATTCACACTAAAAGGAATAGGACAAAGTGGTGCTTATATAGCCTCTTTCATGTCCAGACTAGTATTTGGCATGGAAAGTCTTTGCTATTTAATTTAAAAAGGAGAAAGATTTTCTCTCTTACAGAAATTCAAGCTATTTAATTCTTCTCAGGATGGTGCATTTCTTCACAACTGGTGGATCAAAGACTAATACTTTCTGACTCCTGACTGTGCCCCTGTTGTGTAAAGGCACCTGGATTTAAGATAGAATAAAAATAAGGTAAAGAAATAAAATCACAGAAATATAAACAGGCTATATAAAAGATTTATAATTAAGCAGCTAAGACTTCAGCAACTTGAAGAATTCAGACAGATTTATGCTACTATATAAGGTAGCACTCAGCTTTGTTTTACATTTGCAGCACCTGTAATAAACACAGTTAAGATTTCAATGATGTCTTTGTTTACCTTAAGTAGAACATTGGAGGTAATCTATCTCCACCAGCATGTGATTAATTTTTTTTAAAGAAAGCATTTCCTCACATTACTTGGATATAGTCACCCTTGGATGAACTTCACCAAACCATAAATGACTTATACTGTAAGAATAACAAGCCCATTGTGTGTAAAGTGGGGACACAAGCAACTGAATAGACCTTTTGTAGCTGTGTATATAAGTAGCATTATGATATTATATTTAGTTTGATTTGCACAGATGTTTCTGATGAAAATCTGATATTATAACCATTCTAATAGCAGATAACATTTGCCGCACTGGAAAATACTTCAAAAGTATATAATGCAACTATCTAAAAAATCTTTTACAGCTATCCCAACAGACATGCCTGAACCAGTAGTGCTCAAAGAAGCACAATATTATTTAATGTTACTGTATATGAAAAGTGTAATTGCTGATCTAAGGCCCTGTTCCTTAACACTAAAAGTGTTAAGAAAAAGTCCTGGCTTTTCTATATGCTCAAGGGACATTTTAACTTTTGTTATTTCATTAATACTGCCAAACCTGCAACTGGATAAAGGAAACTTTTCAATTAAATATGGTAAGCATATATATATATGCTTACCAAATCACAGCTCAATGAGTGCTCTCATTTTCATTTCAGGAAAATTAGGAGAAAAAGTGATGTATTATAAAGTTTATTTATTATTATTCTAAAGTGCTAAATCATTAGAGGGAAGATAGATGAACTCTTCCATCCCTCCAAAAAAGATGGCAATCTCAAAGGAAATTACTGTATTTTTGTGGATATCTTGAAAGGAAATATCATTTGTTGTAGAATTTTAGTTATAGACATAAATTGTAATGATTTATAACCTCTAGGTGCTTTTAATAAATACGAGAAAACTTAATTAGGTTTGTAAATCTTTTTAAAAGAGAACCTTTGGAAACAGTAGAAAGATTTATTTGTGCAAGAAAATGATTTTTGTGTCCAGGTTTTGTCAATGATTGGAGAAAAGAGACTCATAGAAACAGATACAAGTAGATACAAGTGTTATACATATAGATATGTAGTATTTAAGATCCACTGAAGCTTGTTTATTTGTTTGAGATGTGCCATTCTCAGAAACTGAAAAATAGGTCAGAATATGAGCAGCAAGATCAGAATATGAGAGCGTGGGAACATTCCTGCTGGATCAGAAGTGATAGTCAGCTAGATGCTTCAGGGATGCCTTCAAACCATCAGGAGTGATATAATAGCTTTTCCAGGAGACTGAAAGATAAGATACAGGTGCTACAGATTAGCCTTTTACTGTTGGAATGGCTAGAAAGTCATTAGTGTAAATCAAACAGGTAACTAATAAGAAAAAAAAAGATCTAAACACTATTCTGATATCTTGTTGAAAAATCACCAGGGCTTGCTCTGTAATATAAATTAGTGGACATTTTCACAGCATGGGGATAAAAATTACAGACAGAGATCAATTTTCTATAAATCAACCAAGGGAGCTGATGATTCTAATTCCATCAATGCCAGGACTTCTACTGGTAATGTTGGTAGATACTTAAGATTTAAACACTGGAAATCAATAAACCATTCTGCAATCTTCATTGCACCCCTGCTTTTTGTATTCCAGACAATAGCAGAATCCTGAATTTATCATACAAAAGTGAATAAACCATGCTCATTTGGCTGTATTCAATCAGAAATTTAAGGTTAGCATCTTTTTCTAGAATCAGGATTGGATTGCATAAATCTTTGTGGCCATTAGAGGACAGCAAAAAGATACAAAAATGCCATCTTATGTCCATTGTGATTTTTGTAGCCCAGATACAAGAGTCTAAACAATTGTTGGTAGTCTGTGCATTAAAAAGATATAGTCAATGGACATCCTGCCTAGGTTATGGAAAGCAGCAATGATTATAGGCATTTATCAAGCCTGTATTTTTCTACACATTTTATTTGTAGGGGACTAATCAGATAAGTACTAAGGATATCAGGAATTTTCAAAAATCACTATTTTTGCTTGCTTGTATTTGTTTTGTTTTGCCATAGACCTGTATTTTTCAAACTTAGCAAATTTAAGATGTGTATATCAATCCCCAGAAAGAGACTTTAGTTAAATGTAATGACCATACTAGATACTGTTTTAAGAATAGTTTGAAAACAGCCATGGTTCTGAACCAGGAAAAAAAACCAAAACATAAAATTTCCTATAAGATAACTTAAATGTTTATCACTGTTTTCCAAACCTGGTAATTAAGTAATTAAGATGTGTGGACTTTAGTTCCCAGAATTCCTCAGCCAGCATGCCAGACCACTGCTCTAGAGCACCTCTTTTCTCATTGTACTCTGTTGGACAAGAAAAATAAAAATGGCTGTTAAATAGAAGCCTTTTCTGAATATGTCTTAAGTCTTATCTGTCTGACTCAACTCTTGGCTTACCGCTACACAATTTACAGCAGATGGCAGTGTATATTTCAAACCTCCCAAATACAAAAGACTAGTTTTTAAGTAATGTCTTCTGCAAAATTAGTACATATAAAAGCAAGAGTAGGGTTGCCTATAGCATATATTAAAAAAAGTCAAGATGATTACCACCATAGTGTGATCAAGGATTTGCCCACAAGATCCTCTGACTAAAAAGGAGAACATCCACAGAATATAAGGCCAGGACTGTTAAATGCTGCCTTCAGTCTTAAAACAAAAGCAGATTGTCAAAACACTATTCAACACTGGTTGATGACTCGGCACCTGGTATATATAGCAAACCAGCTGCTGAAATAGTGTAGGTCTTTTTTTCTTAATCTAACTATTTTGGCAAGAGCTGGCTTTTTGGAGGTAAATATCTACAATAAAAGAGAAATGATAACAACTTCAAAAATACCCCCATTTTAAACAAGGCAACTAAACCATGACAAATTGTGGTCAAACTATTAGATTTTTTTAAAAAAATACTCTGCTATGGGTATCAGTGTGTACTCTGTTAGTTGTAATATGTCTAAAGAAATGTGCTATCTCATAAGTAAAACACATTGTGAAACTGTTGTTCTCACATTTTTTTAATAAAACAACATACCACTGTGAATCCGGAGTATTTTATTTTTAATGAGAGAAATGTGTTTACCATAGCACCCTTCTTCTTGAAAACTGAACTCATAGAATACATTTCTAAAATAACAAAATAAAGTATGTTAGACTCCTGTCCTCCTTGAATTAAAAAAAGTGTTATACCATAGAAATGTTTTATAAAATTAAACATCATTTATAGCACGGAAAAATAAAATATTGAATCCCAGGATCAGTAGATTTGATAGCAATACACAAATGTTGTTAGGGAACAGAAATGTAGGTGGTATCTCAACACTGGAAGAGACATTAGCATAAAACAATGCAACTGAAATATTTTGCTTATAATAAAGTAAACTGTTTTTGTTCTAAATGGAAAAATATTTCTATCACTTCTCCAAACTTGTTTTCCCTTAAGGAGATAACTTTAAGTTTTGACATTTTGTAATTTCAGTCATATTTATACATCATAATGTGACCAATATAGTATTGGGTCATCATTACACTATTTTTTTTATAAAGTTTTTTTATTTTTAATTTTTTTATACAAACATATCATTGTGTTAACAGTGTGGCATCTGGGTGTTATACCTTCAATACAAATATATTAGTATTCATCATATTTATATCATTTCACCAAATTATATAATTCTAACAATATTACATATCTTTATAACAAATTG
>JANHFL010007964.1:135936-152165 GCA_032468155.1 Oxyrhabdium leporinum
TGATGATGATGATGATGATGATGATGATGATGATGATGATGATGATGATGATGATGATGATGATGATGATGATTGGTATTATTAGTATTGGTATTATTAGTATTAATATTAGTATTATTAGTGTTAGTATTATTTATTAGTATTATTAGTATTATTATTAGTTATATATGCTTTAAGCTTTAGATCAAAAGCATTTACAAAATACAGTAGATGATTTATGTTGAGTGAGGCTTTTGATAAATATTAGATTTATGAAAGAATAAAAATAATATATTTTAGATTAATACTTTTCTTGTTGATATAAATGTCAAGTGAACATGCTTCATATTGTAGCTTACATTCTTTCATTATTTAAAAAGCAGTTATAACCAAATAATTATAAGCTTCAACTTCCAAAACTTCAAGTAATTCACAGAAAAGGGAATGGGGAAGCATGAAGAAACTACAAAGATCAGGCTAGATGTTCTAACCATCTGTTGCAATCTTGGTATAAGATGCTACAGACTAAATGTAGTTCAGATGTAATTGGTATCAAATTTTACCTAATATTCAAAGACAGAGAATATGGTGGTTTTCCCTACTTCATAAAAGCCACTAATTCTAGGCTTTCTTGTTCTGAAGAACCATGCAACCATGTAAGAAAATTTACAGTACATTTATCAGCAAAGCCAGATAATAATTTTTAATCTTGCAGTTTAATTTCAATTTGTAGAAGTTGCTAATGGTTGAAAGGGATTGAACCCTATAATATTTCTTTTTCATGATGAAGAAGATCTTCCTATTTTTCCATAAAATTCAAACTGGAGAGATGAAGATGATAGGTGTCATCATTTTATGTGAAACGTTATTATATATGTTATAAGGAATGTCTTCGTCCTCTTGAAATCCATCTTTTTTATGACTATATTAAATAGGGGGAGGAGAGAGGGGAGAAGGATATTAATAATATCAACACCTACTTTTTTTTCAAATCTGAAAGTAGTAGTTTTTTCAGATTTATTTATACTCATTCACATTCAGTCATACTCATCCAAGTTATTTCATCTGCAATTTCTTCTCTTTTGCTTTATGTGATTTCTCTGTTTTGGACTGTTCATTGATTTAAAATGTGTTCAGCAATTTCGAAACTGCACAGAATTGTTGGAAATTTGGTAGCAAACAAATTTCATATATTATTATTAAGGTTGGTCATAACAGCCAGCTGTTTAGAATGGATTTGTCCACCTATCAAGTCCTTTCTAAAGATCTAGCATAGGCAGGTGCTCTTTAATGGTGTTAAAGATATTGTTGCAGGATGTAAACTTTCCAAGTGGTGCTCCAGATATTTTGGAATTGTATCTAAGGTGCCTATTACTGCTGGGACTATCTATGCTTCCTTTTGCTACAATCATTCTCCTATTTTATTTCAAAGTAATGACAAAGTAACTATAATGGTGCACTGAAAGATCTGCCTCAAAAAAAAATACTGGTGGGACCACAAAATAAATAAAGTATAGGAAATGAAGAAGCTAAAGTGCTCTGGGACTTTAGAATTCCAACTGACAAGCATCTGCCCACAATACCCCAAACTTAAAAAATGTTGATAAGAAAGGCAGAAAAGTCTGGATTTAGAATAAAACTACTAAAATCATTAGCAGCTAATTTACCCATCTTTTTTCTGTGAGCTAAATTTACCCATCTTTTTTTTCTGTGAGTCTTTCACAGTTAGTTGTAGTACCCAGCTGACAGGATGACTTCTAAAGAGTTAAGAGTTAATGCTTGGAATGGAGACCATTAGAAATCCATGGCTTGTACAGCAGCCTCATATGTTGAACACACATATTTGAAGAAATCAATGCCTAACTATTTCCATAGTGTTTTCAAGAAAAAAAATGGATTTATCCATGTAACTATCAGACGTTAATTCAATTTCGAAGTATATATTGGCCCAGATATAACAGACAAATTACACATGTGTAAATATTTCCTAAATTAATTACTTTCAACTTATTTAATTGACTAATCATAGCTTTGTTTTAATTTAGTTGCATGGAATTTATTCATTGCTTATACTGATTAATTTTAAGATTGTTGCATGTTTAATGTGTTTGAAAGTATTCTTTTTAAAAGTTCAGTGGGTTTTTTTCGTGTCTGAAATAAAGGCAGGGTTCTTTTTAGAAACTTGAAGTTATTATATTACCGTGTTTCCCCGAAAATAAGAGTCAACAGAAAATAAGCCCAAGCACGACTTTTTCAGGATGCTCATAATATAAGCCCTATCCCAAAAATAAGCCCCATTTAAGATCATCAGCCAGAATGATGCATTTAGTACCATATTTCCCTAAAATAAGACCTAACCAGAAAATAAGCCCTAATGCATCTTTAATATAAGACCCAGTCTTATTTTCAGGAAAACATGGTATACTCAAGGGGTATCTCAAGCAAAAATATCTTATGGCTTTCTCTTTCTACCTCTTAGAAAGGAAATCAAGCCAAAGAGTTCCATTTGTGTTCATGTTAACATTTGATATTGGCAGTAATTGAATACTTGACAAGAACTGAGAATGAAAGTGTAATGCACCAAAACGTTTGTACTGTGGAATCTTCACAGCCATATATCCCAATCATAGAAAAGTTTTTTGTGGGCTTTTTAAAAGTATGTACCAATATACCTTGGATTCATTTGATATTCTGAAAATAGTCTAAACAATTTCATTAGCTTTTTCAGTGCAATCCTCTGCATATTTTCATTAAGAATGTATATACGTACAAATCCTTGCAGAAAAGTAGCACAACTCTTGTAGCTAATGATAGAATCTACACAATTTCCTACTATGTAAACTACAATTTCAGCACCATTTTAAAATCTTGCAATCTAAATTACATATATGTGATTATGTTGACTCCCATATGCATGAATATATTAGAGGCATCTTGCTGGAAATTCCCTATTAGTAAAAAGAAAATTGCAAAGATTAATATAAAAAAATACTGTTGATAAAGCCCTTATTGGGGTGGCGCAATGGCTCAGTGGTTGAGATGCTGGGCTTGTCAGCTAGAAAGCCAGCAGTCCAAGTTCAAAACCTGAGCCCCACAAGTGGGGTGAACTCCCGTCCTCACCCTGGCTCCTGCCAACATAGCAGTTTGAAAGCATGCAAGTAGATAAATAGGCACCACTTCAGTGGGAAGGTAACAAGGCTCTGTGATGTCATGCTGGCCAAATGACCCACAGAAATGTTTTTGGACAGCAGTGGCTCAATGGCCTTGAAACAGAGATGAGCACCACCCCATACAGTCAGCAACTACTAGAGGAATAAAATCTGTAGGGACTCCTTTACCTTTTTTAACAGCCATTATTTACCTTAGATCAATGAAGAGGGAAAGAACAAACTACATTATGTTCAAAACATATTGTGGTTAAATGGTTTATGAAAATTATCCTGATCTAGCCACTAAGTCGGCCTTGTTTTCCTTTGGGTGGTTATACCATTATAATTCATCTGTGTTTTGGTTTGATGTTTGATTAGAAGTTTGGAAGTAATCCTTTGACAAAAGAGGAATTGGGAATTCATACTTTTTTTTCATCCAACTTCTGTTAACTTATTTTTTTATTACTATTCTATGCAGCTTGAAAGCAGTTTCCACCCTCAAGATTTTTCAGATCTTGAATAGCATTACAGTGTACTGAATTTTTAATTTTCTCAGTGATGAAATATTACACTGATTTATATAGTGTTTCATGTACAATTTCCTTCATTACACAGAACAATAGTTAAATCTTATTGTCCATTAGAGATGTTTAGAACTGCTGGATATGTTTCTCTATTTCTATATGGAGACATAATAGCTGGCATGAATTTTGCAACATGGAAGCAGAAAGATTCTAAACAATTGCTTAAATAAAAGTACAACTTCATTTATATGCTATAATTTAGAAGTACTGTATTTCCTAATTCTAGAATCATTGATGTTATTCTAAAAATCTTTATTAATCATTGTTGGTCATATACTTATTTAATGACTATCACTCTTCTGGTTTTGTATATGATCTCAAGGCACTGGTAAGTTCTGAAAGACATGTGTAGAACATTTAATGTAATTATTTTATCCAAGATTCAAAATCATGTGCTATTATGTATATATTATATATTGAATAAATAATTATGACAGTTTCAGCTGATTCTGAATGCAGTAATGGGTGCGGTGTGGGTACATCCATATAATATCACTGTTGTGTGAGCTCCACTGATTTCCATTTGGATTTTCGGTGCTATTTAAGGTGCTGGTTGTCACCTTTAAGTCTTACATAGCATGGGGCTAGGTTATTTCTGAGACAGTTACTGCCTATCCCATTAAATCTAGCAGGGTGGGCATACTCTATCCTTTTGGTAGATGCCATACACATTTTGGAAAGGAAAAGGAAAGGAAAAGGAAAAGGAAAAGGAAAAGGAAAAGGAAAAGGAAAAGGAAACGAGTTGGCCAGCCCTGGAAAAGTTCTCCTGAATTCCAAAGTGTGTAGGAGATATTCTGTCTTTGATCATAAATATTTTTTTTTAATTTTATTTCTTTGAAGTGTTGGTCATAAGAAAGTTATGAATACTCAAAATATCTCTGGAATACCCTAGACAGAACTACTTTATTCCTTCCAGTTTCATCAATATCCTTTAAATATAATTGAAGCTTTTTAGAATTTCTTAAATGGTTTTGTTTATATTGTTGTTAGCCTATTTCTGATTTTCTACATTAATTTTAAATTAAAAATTTTAAGAGGGTGGGGAAAAATTGTAATACTTCTATATTAAAATTAGATGTATATTTTTCAAATTGCTTTTGCTATACTGTATCTGGTTAGAAATAGCTAACCATGTAGGAACTAAAATGTATGTCCAAGCCTGAGAAGAAAGTAAGACTTGAATTAATATAAGACATTGCTATTTTTCTTAAGAAAAACTCTTCTTACCCGTCCCTCTCCACACTGTGGAGCTGGAAAAAATACAAGTAGTCCTTGACTTACGACCAAAATTGAGCCCAAAAATTCTGTTGCTAAGCAAGACATTTGTTAAGTGAGTTTTATGACCTTTCTTGCCACATTTGTTAAGTGAATTGTTTAGTAACATGGATGTTAAGTGAATCTGGCTTCCCAATTGGCGTTGCTTGTCAGAAGATAACAAAGGTAATCATATGACCCTGGGGACAATGTAACCATCATAAATATGAGTCAGTTGCCAAGTGTCTGAATTTTGATCATGTGACCATGGGGATGCTGCAAGGTCTTAAGTGTGAAAACTGGTCATAGTCACTTTCTCAATGCCATTGTAACTTTGAATAGTCACTAAACGAACTGTTGTAAGTTGAGGACTGTCTGTATTCTCAAATTCAGCCAATACTTGCTCTAAGGTTGCAATATAGACTATTCAAGTATGTTTTTTCTTCACTCTTTCATTTTGTTTAATGCTTCATTTAAAAATCCCATAGGCAAGTTTATGGAACCCAACTCATTAAAATAAAACCTGTAAGAGATGTTAAATACAGAGCAATTCCAATCATTGTTCATTGTAAATGATGGCAAAAGATCATATAAATAGATCTAAGAAAGGATTAAGTCTTGATATAGCAGCATGCATTCCTTTCTCCCATCTAGAACGTGTAAACATTTTTACAGCAACTTCTTTGTGGCTAACACATTAATTGAACCAACATGATTTGATACATATCTACAACAAATGTGGAAAACCACAGGGTTTTTTGCACTAATGTTAAAAGAAATGAATACGGCTGATATCTGTGCAATTTCTCAGAGGTACTTTTACATTAGTTTGCTCATATTATTTTTTTCACTAGGCAATTCACATATAAAGTATTTACCGAAAAACAAGTACTATTAAGTGCAATATCAAATACATGTTGATAGGATTGTAGCTTAATTCTTTTCTATCCAATCAAAATTCCAATCATCTCAATATAGACAGTCAATATAGATTCAAGCAAAAAAACCCAATGCCCTCCCCGTGTCTTGAAAAATATATATGAGAAATTCTACATGCAGTATGGTATTACTCTTGCATGGTAAAAGTTTTGTTTGCAAAATAATTATATAAAATGTTTACCTAGATGGACAGACAGAGTACATGGACAATTAATAGTTCCGTTTGCTATTGTAACAAAAAAATCTGTTGTTTTCACTTTCCTCTTGTCTGTTAGATTATATGTATATATATATGCACAGCACACCTTAGTGGTCACAGCTAGTATTGCTCTTTATATGTGTAACTTTTGTCCTTGTGTATATGCCTTTACAGCAATAAAACTGAAGAACCACCATCATCTTAAAATGTCTAACTATCTTTATTATCTTTAGTTAGTTTAGCATTGTTTCTTGTAAGTGATGTTATGAATATCTGAGCATTTATACCCACTGAATGTTAGAATCTATTTCTAACACTGTTCAAAACATAAATTTTATCCATTTAATTCTCTGCACATATCATTCATCTCTTGGTCTAGTGTATCAAAAAGAAGTCCATCTAGAACATCATTGATGCATAATAAAGGGAAGAGTGCAATAACTTGCATTCAGAATAATTATCTGCATGATTAAATAAATGGCACTTGGCCTCATGACTACCTATCACACTATATGAAAAATATGAGAAAAGGTGACCCTCCCAAGCTCCATTTTTGCTGGCAAAGAGCTCAGGCCACCACAGACGTCGCCCGACACGAGTGATGTCAAACTGCCCCCCCGAGGTCAAATAAAACCCTGATGCGGCCCTAAATGTAATTGAATTTGACACACCTGACTTAGAGCCTACATATAACTGACAACATCATTAGATGCAAAAGACACTTTTCCTGGGCATGTTCCCCTAGTGTCTGAAGCATTTAAGCAGACCTGAAATAGGGATCTGACAGCAAAATGGAAGACCAACTAAATCTGGCATTCATTGAAATGGGAGACTTGGAGGTCACCAAAGCAAAGTCATATTCACTACAAAAATCTGTATTTTATGATACAGTACAAAAAACGTCCAGCAAAGAGAATGAATACACTTTGTTCTTCAATCCAATACAGTTTATAGTTTTAAAATTTCTCTTAAAATTCAGCTCTGGTTTGGTTTTTCTGCGATTTCTGCTCCTTTGCTCTGAAGCATAATGCTAAGTGTATGTTTGTATATGTGTGTATACCCACACCCATGCTCATATATATTCTAACACACACACATAAACACACACAAATTGTCTGCCTGTCTCTCTACATACTGTATAATATTGATGTAAAACTATACTTTACATGTAAACATTTAAAGCCTAACCAGATTAAGGTAGAGAACAGGTTTTATAGAATTTTGATTCTATAAAAATTCAGTTTGATGTAGTGGTTAAGGCATCAGGCTAGAAATCAGCTGGGTGATCTTGAGCCTGTCACTTTGTCTCAGGCCTAGGAAGCAGGCAATGGTAAATCTCTTCTGATAAACCTTACCAAGAAAACTTCAGGGACTTGTCCAGGCAGTTTACAAGAATCGGTGTGTGAACCCCTCCTCCGGAAGCAGAGAAATGAGGGGGGATGGTGCCTTGAGTTTATGAGTCCCCATACTTTCGATTGCTTCCTTACATTTTTGCCATAATAACAAATACTGAATTCCTGCCCTCGGTGGGGAATGTAAAGTTACACCTATTTTTGTCCAATCCTGTAGTTTTAAGGTACCGCATTCAGGATACCATGGACGTTGACGACTGATTTCCCTTATTACTCCTTCCAAATCACTAACACTAATTCCAGTTGACCTTCCTTTTGTTATAACAAACTGACTTTTCAATATCTTGTGCAGCTCTTTTGCATGAAGCTTCTGTGGAGCTGACAATTCACCCCCCATACTCACGTATTGTTGGGAGCGAAGTTCGCTGTGGTGCACCTGGGCTCGTCCAGCCGAATGAGTATCGAGGGTATCACGTCAGGGTCACCAGATGTTGCATTCAAATGATCAGGCAGATTACACAAGGAGTTTCAGTCACGGGAAGGCACACCAAACAGATGTCCGAGCTCCCTTTTTGGCTGCAGATTATCTAGAGTGGATGCATGTGTTGACGTGACCCTTCCTGATGTTGTTTGCCAGCTATCAAGAAGGCCCCTAATCCCCACACTGCAGGAATCACCGAACCCCCAAATCCTATTCCTGGCTGACCCCACCCACTCCTCCCCTCCCACCTCTCCCAGGAGTCTCCACGTGGCCCGCTGTGGATACAGGTAAGTGCAGTGCGCACATAGAGGCTTGCGGAGGGAGAAGAACGGAGTGTCCGGAGCCCGGGAGGAGGCCATTTTTACACTCCCAGAGGCTCCAGGAAAGCCTCTGGACCTTGGGGAAGGCGAAAACGCCCCCCTCACCATGGTACAGGATGTCAGCTAGGTCATGCCCACCATGGCCACGCCCACCCAACAACCGGGCAGCGAACCTGTCGCTGCGGTTTTTGAAGCTCACCCCTGGTATAGACCCATTGCACTGACATCTATAGTGATGAAGTGCTTTGAGAGACTGGTCCTACAACACCTCAGGTCCTGTCTTTCACCAAATTTCACCAAACACCAGTTTGCTTATAGAAGCAACAGGTCGACAGGGGACGCCATCACCACTGCTCTACATTTTGCACTGAGACACCTTGAGAAATCTGGGAATTATGTCAGAATCCTTTTTATAGACTATAGCTCGGCCTTCTCATTGAAAAGCTGACTGACCTGAATTTCCCTCCCCTCACTTGTGACTGGATCAAAGACTTCCTGATGGATTGCCCACAAAAAGTAAGGGCTGGGTCCTTTACATCTTCCACCTTGAAGCTCAGCACAGGCTCACCTCAGGGCTGTGTGCTCAGCCCCTACCTGTACTCACTGTATACACATGACTACGTATCCTCTGATCCATCCAACATCATAATAAAGTTTACAGATGACACAATGGTGCTGGGTCTTATAACTGGAGGGGACAAATCAGCCTACAGGAAGAAGTCCAGAAGCTATCCACATGGTATTCAAAAAACAACGTATATCTAAACATTAGCAAGACAAAGGAGATGGTGCTGGATTTCCACAAGCAAAGAGAGGAACCTGCCCCACTGTATATCAAGGGGGGGGCCATGTGGAGAGGGTTTCCTGTTTTAAATTCTTGGGAGTGCTCATTAATCAAGACCTCAACTGGAAAAACATCCCTGGTTAGTAAGGCTCAGCAGAGACTTCATTTCCTTAGGGTCCTGCGGAAAAATCAGGTGGAACAATGGCTGATGACCTCTTTCTATAGAAAGTGTCCTCACATACTGTATAACAGTATGGTACGCTGGTTTAACAGCCGCGGACAGGAAGGCACTACAGAGAGTGATTAATTCGGCACAAGAAACCATTGGTTGTCCCCTGACACCACTGGATGACATCACCAGGTCTTGCTGTTTCAGCAGAGTAAGGATGATACTTAGGGATGATTCACACCCTGGTCAGTGTCTCTTTTCACTTTTACCATCGGGCAGAAGACACAGAAATATAGCCAGCTGGACAACCAGGTTTAAAAACAGCTTCTGCTCGTGGGCTGTCAGATTCCTAAACACAATATAGCACCACAAACAGATTAATATGACGAATTTCACTGGTGCCAGTGTAGTGTGTAATACATATACATATACATATACATATGCATATGCATATGCATATGCATACACAGAGAGAGAGAGAGAGAGAGAGAGAGAGAGACAGACAGACAGACAGACAGACAGACAGAGAGAGAGATATAGATATATATAGATATATATTGATATAAGATCATACACAAGAGTAATATACATGTTTCACAGAATATGACATACATAAGGAAACATATGACTAGTTTTTTTTCCCCTAACTACTTGTTTAGGGATTATTCTTATATTATTCATGTTGTCTTGTATTCTTGAATGGACTGCACCAGTAGATGCTAAACCAGTTTTGTTGTATACATGATGTACAATGACAATAAAGGCTTTGAACTTTGGACTACTTGTATAAGAGCACCACTGTTTTTGTTGCCAGTACAGAACAAGACTCCTTTCCAGAAAGTACACAGGTTGGAAACAGGTTAATACAGCCATGAGGAACACCTCATAGAAATAATAGCTATTACTTACAGAAATCACAGGTCAACCATATCTGGGCTGCAAACATCCAGAAAACTAGTAAATAGCTGTCTCTCTTTGCAGCTCAGCTACAGTAATCATAAATCACAAGACCTCAGCATATGAATTTAGTAACTGAGGATCTAGTCCTTATACACAGTCATTGGCAGCAAATCTCTGAAATTTCAGCCAGTTGAGCTTGCTCTGTAAAAGCCCTCATCAGAGAGACTAGAAGGGCTGAACTAGAAATGCTATGATGCCCAGCATGTGCTGCGAGAAGCAAGAGAGTCTATTGGCAGAACCCACAAGGAGCTTGACCTGTTTATTTTACACCATGATGGTTCTTCTGCTTAGAAGAGGTCGTATTTCTCTATGCTGTCCTCATTGAAAATTGGGATTGAAAGACCAATTCTTCTTTAAAATTAGAATACTCTATAGAGTTGGAATTTCCATTTATTCATGTATTTAACACAAAAGATTTTATTTTACCACTCCAGAAATGTGAACTTGTGTGCTAAAGAAAATAATAAAAAATAGTTTAGAGAAACATGGAAGACTATATTGCAGATTCAAAAAGTCATCTTCCTTTTATATACCACAAAACTTATAATCAGTCCTCTCTTCTTCCCACCCCATGTACTTTGATTTATTGTTTTCAAAGGCAGTGATAATAAAAGAGAGAAAAATATCACTGTTCTGACTCCAGGACCAATTTTAGCAATTAATTTGTCATGGTCAAAACTTATCTCCTTTTACAGATACTCCATTTATTTAATTAAACACCAATTCACCTCAAAGAAATCACAGAGAACAAAACCCACTCCTTTAAAGCATGATTCAAAAAGAGATATTTGAACAGATATTTGAGCTATCTGATGTTAGAAGGTACTTTAAGCGTATCTATTTTTCACATTTGGCATAATATCACCTGTTTCCCTGGCAGTCAAATATTGGTGCTTGAGTCAGCAGCTCCAGAGATTCATTAAAGAAGTTGTAATCCTTTGTGTTCCTAACATGCCAATTATATTTGTGACCATCAGTACACTAGAGATTTCCACACCAGCAGTTTACAGGATTACCCAGACATACAGTAGTTTTTCCATTAGGCATTGATTATCACAAGGTTTTTTTGGCTGATGCCACAGATCGCTTAGTGTTAAAGTTTGTTTAAAACAATGAAAAATGTGGGTGTTTAATTTGTAAAGCAGACCTTTTCAACAAATGTAACTACTAGGGGCTTCATGGATACATCCAAGCAGTTTTCTGGTAATAGTTCAAAAAGTATTATTTATATATTATTCATTTATTATTAGGGTTTTATCTCACCTTTATTTTGCCTTCCCAGTCCTCAGCTAGCCCTCAGATTCCGTGGAGAGCTCCCATCAAATTATTAACCAGGCTTTCTCCTGCTTAGCTTCCAAGATCAGTTTTGGTCAGACATTTACGAATATCTGCTGGGGTAAGTTGGAAAAGAATAAACCAAGAACAAATAGTAGTGCAGAATCTCCACTGTCATTCTGTGTTTTGGAGCAAAGGGGGAAAAATCTGACTCTTTTGGAAAATGTTCAGTTGCACAGACATTATTATTAATATTAATATATACCGGTAATTATTTTTCTGTACTTTTTTATATACAATTTCCACAAAAAAATAGAATAATAAGCTACATAACCACAAAACCAAAAGAGCACAGAAAAACATTCAAGTCAGAACATAAACTTGCACCCATTAAAACATATTAATGAAAACTAAATGTGTTTTCCAAGCTAAAGGGCTCTTTTAGAACTTCTTTTATATTATGACACTGGTTTATAGTAAAAGTATGTTCTTAGGTATAATTTATAAGATTACGTCAATTATGTTTAAGTAGTTATGAGTGAAATACATACAATATTTTTTTTTGTACATTGTTTTATAACTATGTTTGCGCTATGAACTTTTTGTTGACAATGTGCATTTTCACTTCTGGACTGACCCTTAGAAAGCTGCGATAGCTTTTTGAACTCTTTGCCTTGATCCTTGACCACATCTTTGTTACAAGTGGTCCTGGTTTCCTCACACTGGGTACTTGTTGACTTGCTGTGTGAAGCCCCAGACACGCTGATGAGCCATCCAGTCAATGTGTTATGTTTCAATCCAATTTCCAAAGAAAGGGAAAGAATGAGAATTCAAAGGAAATAGTTCCTTCAGAAGGTGATGACCTTTGATTTGTTTCTTACAAAAAAACATCTGCTTTACAGGTGACAAAGGTAGGAATATGTTAGCAGAGGTTTCTTTAATTTCTGGATTTCCGTAACCTTATGATCTGCAGGGAATGGTAAAATAAACAGTTTCAGGGTTAGCTTTCTGGGTGTATCATTCTACAAAATGATGCATTGTATATTTCCAAAGGAAAATAATTTATATCTTCTTCTGCTTTGCAGAAGGAATACAAGCAAAATGCCAGATAACACACAGATCACAAAAGAGAAATTGGAAGATAATGCACCAGAAAAAGTGATGTATGTTGTTTCCAAATAATCTTTTTGCCATTCCATCACTAAGTGGCCTTGTAGTATCCAAAACTGCATAATGTAGTAGAACTGCTACTGAAAGCTACACAGGATGGATTATTTCCTCATATGTCCTTTCTTAATTAGTTGGAAGTCACAAAGTGCTGCCATATATCTTAATTAGAGTACTCTGTTTAAGATTCCAGCCAGCAAGCAATGTTTTCATCCAGGAAATCACAAGCTGTTTTCTCAAGCAAGATAATTTACTCTTCATATTTTTCTCTTGATTCTCCATAGAGCTGATTCACTATTTATGGCACAAAAAATAAATGTTTTTAAAAGATCCAGAAGACTCATGGGCATTTGCTAAGCTCTAAAGAAGTGTCAAAATGGCTGTTCCAAAGAAGGTAATTACATAATGGGTATCATCTTCCTTCTTCATAGTAACTTTATATTTTCTCATTCAGAAGCATTTCCTGCCTCTTTTAAAATACATTTAAATACTGCATTATTTTTCCTTCAACCATCCAGTCCCATTTTTAGTATATCTTAAAAATGAATTTGCTGTGAATTTAAACCCCTCCATATTTAAGAGTTTTTTAGAAGTGTGAGTTTCTATTCCTTTCCCTCTTACGTATAATGTGGAGGATAAGGAAAACTGTGGTTCATTTTCAGTCATTCAAGAAGACAGTCTCTGGCCAGGATTGTCTCTTGGTAGCTGCTACTTATAAACTCATGGAGACACGCTACCTTCCTGTAAATACACACCCTTTGTTACGTTGCAGAAGAAAAATGAGAGAGATGGTGGTGTGGAAAAAACAAGGGAATGGCATATTAGTATCGCATGGTGATAGAAGAGCAACACCTGGGTTGAAAGGCAGCTGTAGCTATATCTCCCAAATGACTGATGCACCATTAAAACAAGAAGCTAAGTTTCCTAGTTGCTGCCAGTTCAGCTGTCCTCCCCACCTCTTCCTCCAGATCTTTCTTTTTTGTAGTGTCATACAGATAGTCCTTGTTTAGTGAACACAATTGGGACCAGCAATTCCATCATTAATGAAAGCAGTCACTAAGAGAAACTGCAACTGTGCTTATGATATTACTTCATATGTGAAGGTCATAAATGCAAGGATTGGACACAGTTACTTTTTCATCATTGTCGTAACTGTGATCAGTTGCTGTATGAGAAAATCGCTAAATGAGGACTATCTGTATTCCTTAATTTGCTAACTTTTTTTGGGGTAAAGCTTTCCCCAGAAAAAAATAGAAAGAACTGAACACATCCTCACTGAGTACCCAGGAGATTGTGGATAAAATATTATATTCATTCAAATATTGAGAAATAAGCTAATCCAATATCAGATTTATTCCTATGACTTGTTTTTCACTTAGTAGTTGGATATTCCAAAAATATGAGTTAATTTCAAGTATTTTGTTTGTTCATGTTACAACAAGATTTATTCAAGATACATTAGTGCAATTTTTTCACAATGTCCTTTTAGCTATTGTATATATTTAGATATAAACATACCCTTGTGTCAAACCCACTTCTGTTCATATTGCTGTGAAAGGATATGGCATTGTTTTCTTCTGGGATAATTGTTCAATGTTTTTAACTCCTAGGAGGTCTCCTATCTAAATACCAACCAAGATTGATCCATTTGAGCTAGATCAGGCAAGCTTGCTTATGTGCTGTCATTTATTGAGATAATTAGATAAAAGAAAAGTACAATTTCCCCTATATAACATATAGGAAAACATGACTGGAGCCTCTGACATGGTACAATTAAGAACTCAAAGGCTTTAGGCAACAGCAAAAACACTTATTTGCATAAGTTTTTAGTGCTTTATTATAAATGTGGAAGGAATCTAGCTTTACTTTTATCCACTAACTTTAAACAGAGATTAGTTGGAAAGTATCATTTGGATACAGAAGGATCCGGTGCTTGAATTAAACAAACAATAAACTTCTAGTCTGTATAGTCTGAGAAAGCAGGCAGAAATTTGAAATTAAGAAGAGTAGGAAAACAAATTGTGAATTGGTGGTGAAGGTAAAATAGCAACCAAACATACAACCTTGAAATGCACGAGTGAACTGAGAAGCCTAGAACAACAGCAACAAAGTGAAAAAGAGAAAGATCATTCTAAAGGAAAATATTTTATATAACAGAACAAGAAATTCTTACATATTAGTGCTGTAATTCAGGGTAAGCATATGGAGATCAATCATTGTATATCTCCCTAGCAGCACTTTAATCAAATTATTTCCGACTTCCGGTTGCACTTCTGGTGCGTTGGAAGCGAGGACCGCTTCCGTGGCCCTTCCCTGAGCTTTCCCTGTCGGAGGGCTCCGAAAGGAGCCATAGCCACCCTGTAGGGGTGGGGAAGTAAAGGGGAGCATCTGGCAGGTCAAGGAGAGCCACATTTCTCCTCCCTGACTAGGAAAATTCCCCTCATCTGAACATGAGGAACAGAGGCAGCCAAAATGGCCGCCATGAAGTCAGAAACAACTGGGACACCTAAGACTGTGCTGGAGCGAAGTAGGTGAATGGTGCTTGGAACTGGGTGAGAATGAGCATTTTATCCCATTTGAAACCCCAAAAGAATCTGTAAAAGGAGCCAGATAATTTCTGAATTATCTGCGTCTTTGGCACTTTGGAAAAATAAATACTGGAGGGAAAAGAGGAAGACAGAAAATTGTTAAAACAAGGAAAGCTGGAGGTTAAGCTGGATAAGTGCTATGCTGGGCATTAACTTTGAAAAGTCTGGACTATTTATTTAAAGCTGATGTGATTTTTTTTTAAAGTCTAAAAAGATTGGGAACTTGGAAAAGACGAATACTGGAATTTAGTGAGTGTCACCTGCTGACAAAAAGAATAATAACACATTGCTGAGTTCTTACTTGCTAAATGTGACAATATAGAAGGGAACATTACTAAAAAGACCCCTGAGGAATACCGTTTCTCATAAAACATGACTCACCCCAATAATAAGCCCAACCCTACTTTTTGGGGGCATGCTTAATTTTGCCCCTACCCCAAAAATAAGCCTGGGCGGCTGGGAGGGGGAGGGGGAGTAAACTGTTCAGCTGCAGCTGCAGACCACTGATCCCTTGGGGAAGTGTTCGCCAAAAAGCCTCCATTCTGAACGCTGAAGTTTCAGAATGGAGGCTTTTTACCAGAGGAAAATGGGGAGGGGGGACTTTCCTACCTGCCATCCTTCCCTCCGTCCGTGCTGAGCTCCAGATAGATGCATACAGACAGGTCCGAATGGACGCGCACGCATCGCCTGGGACTCCGTTTTGCCTTCAGAGGCCTGTCGGAAGGTATCTGCAGCTGATAACAGAGGTCCAGATCGATCCGCAGATCAATTATCAGCTGCAGAGGGCTTTCCAGATGGTGGAGGGTGAAGCAAGGTAGGGGGTGTGGAGCTGCCCCATGCACTCCGCACCAGCTTACCTTAAGATGCTTCAGCCAGGGCACCCATGCCAAGCCCCCACCTCCACCCCACAGCAGCGACATCCCTTCACTAACCTGCTTTCCAGGTCCATTCTCCCCTGCACATGCAAGAGGTCTGTGGGACTACGGTAAGTTACTTGCAAGATATTTTTTTTTCACGAGAAGTTGGAAG
>JANHFL010007964.1:152265-167436 GCA_032468155.1 Oxyrhabdium leporinum
TTGCTAAAGAAGCTGAGGGTAAAGGTGATGGACTGGCCAAGCATGTCTCCAGACCTAAACTCTATTGAGCATCTGTGGGGCATCCTGAAACAGAAGGTGGAGGTGCACAAGATCTCTAACATCCACCAGCTCTGTGACATCGTCATGGAGGAGTGGAAGAGAATTCCAGTGGCAACCTGTGAAGCTCTGGTGAACTCTATGCCCAAGAGGGTTAAGGCAGTGCTGAAAAATAATGATGGCCGCACCAAATATTGACACTCTGGGCCCCATTTGGACATTATCAATTAGGGGTGTACTCATTTTTGTTGCCAGCAGTTTAGACATTAATGGCTGTGTGTTGCATTATTTTGACAGGATAGCACATTTACACTATTATACAAACTGTATACTCACTACTTTACATTCTAGCAAAGTGTCATTTCTTCAGTGTTGTCACATGAAAAGATATACTTAAATATTTACAAAATGTGAGGGTGTACTCACTTCTGTGACATACTGTATATTAAAAACAAAGAAAAATCCAGAAATCTTGATATTTCAGGGGGGGGGAAACAAATGAAAAACTATTGAAATTGTATCTCTTTATGGCTTTCAACTATGCATTTGAATTGTATCAACACCTACTATCATTTTCATCCTATTTGAAAATAATTGTATTAATGATTTAATATATTATTTGCTCTCGTAGTGTAATATAGCCATAGCTGTAAGCAATTCTTGAAGTTGAATTCTAGATAATGCTGCTATATCTTATTAGCAACAGAGCTCTTTGATTCATGTAGAAGTGTTTTCAGAACATGTTTTCACACTGCTTTAAAGAGGACAATGATTTTTATCAACAGAGCTTAGATGTTAGAGAAGATGGAAACAACCAATACCATTCTTTTAAAGGCATTTATACTTTAGTGGAAAGACTATATGTGAGAAAATAGACATAGCTCATTTAGATTTCTCTGTATAAAATAAACAGAAAAGGAAAGACTTTGCCTGACCTCTTCTGCAACGTTGATAATATATCCCAAATACCCCTGTAATGCTGAATACCTAAAATGAATGTCAGTATATACAACATACAAGCCTTTAGAATAAATTCTCCACATAGGACATCTATGCTCATATTGCTACAAGGTTTTAGAGACCTCTCTGACTTTTTCAGCAGCTGGACTTTTTCCAATAAGTCTAAAAGCTCCTGGGGATAGAAAACACTTTAGATTTTAATATGTATGACAAACTTTTACTCCTGTGATTATACTGACAGTTTGTATAATTTTATAATTATATTATATAATATTTTATATGTTTGTCTCTATGTATGTGCACTTAACTAATATTAGCTAAGTGTCTACCTCAAGATTAGGAACAATATAAATTTCCTTACAAATGCTCTAGTTTTTTACATGTTTCCATGCATAGCATTATATACTGATTAAGCCCAAACTTGCTCAAGGATAACTTGAGCAAGAGTACAGATTTAAATTGATGGTAAATTGATTGTGCTGTCTCCAAACAATTAATAAACAAACAAACTGAATCTTTGGTCAGAGGTATGAAGGGAAATCTAATTGACATTATTAATTTTAGAAATGTTAATAATATCACATTTGTGAATCAACCATTCAGCGCTCTCAAACTTCTTTGTTGGTAAAATTGGAACAACTAGAACCCTTCCAAGGCTTGTAGTGCTCTTCTGGTGTGCTGTTGTAAGCAGCAATTTTCCAAAATGCTTTAAAAATGGCAAAATTAGCTTAAATGCTATTTAATTACTCTATTCTAAGCAACAAAATAGGAATTAACTTACCATTCAATTATATGGATATTTCAGTGGTCTTTCTGTTGTCTTTAAGTAAAAATACTGAAAATTAACTATCCTGCCATATAATGTATATAATATAAGATGTTTTTGTATTGGTATCTATTTTTAATTTTATATTTTTTTAAAAAAATGTTTATATTGAGAATTTTTGCTTAGCAAAACAATTGTATAATTTTAAATCCAGATTTTTTTCTCATTTTAACAAATTTTCAGTTTTAATATTTTTATTTTTATATTATATATATAATTATATTTAATTTAATATATTATATTTAATATATTAATGTTGTTTACTTGCATTTATTTTAAACATAATTTAAATTTACTTAAATATTTTTATTCACTGATTAGAAAATAGAAATTGTACTGATTAACAGATCTATTTTATGAAGATAAAATAAATGAAGATAAATTTTCATTGGGCAATAAACTGTATCAGTATATAACCAAACTCCACAAATATTTTAATACCTGACATCTAATGAAAAAAAAAGGCATATTGTTCTCATAATATGGCCTCAGCTCCATAAAAGGCATTTACTGGATCAAATTGATTTTTCATAATATAAAGTTGATAGAAATGTCTAATTGTTCCATTTTGCAAATGATAGGCGATATTATGTCATTATTATTTTTTTTTACTGTTTTCCTTAATGAATTCATTTATTCCACGGAAATATTGTTTTCAGAAACCTGACTACAACTTAAAATCTGAAATGAAATGAAAATATGAAATGGAAGCTTCTAAATGTGAAAACATTTCATGTTTTTAATTTGTCGTTTGTGTCACTTCTTTGGAACAAGCAACATTACCTTAAATGCCACCATGATGTTTTCTGATTGTTCTTCCTTACTTTATAATTCTATATTTATTATTGAAGACTTAAGATATTTTTTGTTGAGTCATTTTAAAAAAATTGACACAAATTTTAACCTTGTGAGTACAGTTCATTGAGCTAAATGCAAAATTGATTCAACATTATTAGCTGAAAAATATTGTATATTTTAATAAAACAGAAAAATATGAATGTATCTTATGTAACAGGAAATGTTTATTTTTTAATGGTACATTTATACTCTGAGCAAAATATCCAGGTTACATATCATGTATTAAAAATTAGCGTTAGTGCATCTCATACGAAGGGAAAAACTGTGGATAAATAGTACGTACAGTAACTAAACATAACTTCCTCTTGCATGTGGTTTTGGAAAACAAAGAATCTTGTATGCATTAAGCTTGGAAAGCAAAGACTCCAGAGGTAATTAGAATAAAACTATAAGATGTGTTAAAACAGATTACTTCCAAGTGGGCAAGCAACTATTTTCCAAGAAGAGAATGAATTCCTGCACAGTCAGCAAGAAGTTTGTTAAATATCCATCTTCAGTGAGTAAACAAAATAAAGCAAAATGCTTTCATCAGCCAGTGAACACCCTATTTGCTGTTTGTCATAACATACCTTTCATCCATGAATTTAACATAAGAAATCCTGAAAGTTTTCTCCAAATATGCATTCATTAGAGATTTTTAAAATGATTGATAGTCTCTCTCTCTGTATTTTATAGTGTTCTCCATGCATGAAGTATGATTTGCAGATTAAAGCAAAACAAGTAGAGCCTTCTCCTTCAAAAGCTTTCTTTATAAATGTTAACAGTGGCAGAAAAAGGGGTGTGGAAAGCTAACTACATGAGTCAGAACGAGTTAGGCCTAGAAACAAAAACCTTTAGTTCATTTTTCAGCAGCCCTATGTAATTAGACTGAAATATTTTCCCTGCAGTAAAGTAGAGGTATCTTCTCATACTCTAAACTCGCCACCTGAATATTAGATGTCTTGATTAAACCGATTAGCAGCAGCTTCTTGCTAAATTTTGGGAGCAGTCTTTTAAGGCCCAATGTACCTTTATATGTTCCTGGGTTTGCATTGTCTTGCGTCTAACTTTTAACTTACTTTTGAGAACAACTTATATGGTTTAACATGGGCAAAATATCGAAAGGCCTACTTTTAGTTTGAGATACATTGCCTTTTCTTCTGTACTGTAAATATTAATGTAGTTCCCATTATATATACATATCTAATAATCCACCAAAATTCAAGATAGCCTGCAATATACACTTTACTCCAGTAATATGCTTGAAATAAAACACATGTCTATCATCCAACAAAAATTAATAAACAGATAAAAATAAAATAAGGCCATCAAACATCCAAATCTGTTTATCCCAGCTCCTTAGAAAAGAGTTGATAGGTCAAAAAAAAATGCCAAAATGCCAGTCTTAGTATCTGGTTGACTGTGTAATGGACAATAATAAAATAAGCAATAATTAAAAATTAAAAATAATTAAAAAGAAAACAGAACAAACGAAAAACAAAAAAAAACTTAAAGGCAGACTCGATGGACCACTGGATCTTTCAGCCAACAGTTTTCTATATTGAAATGTCTTTGAATATTAGTAGCTCGGGTTGGTAGTTATGTTGTTCCATGATATTGTTACAGATATCCTTCTTGTGACCAGGTTAATATGCATTCAGAGATGTCTGAACAAATAATTATGTTAAAGTGTTAATACATGCATTGTGACATCATGATGCAAATATTGCCCGATTGATGTTCCAATGCCAATATCAATATCAGATTTAAATATATATCTTATGGTTTCATCATCTGTTCTACTTTCTCTTTCTCTTTTCTTGCTAAGCATACCATAAAAAATGCCTCTCTGTTTTATCTTCATCCCCAGCTGGCAAGGACAGCCTAAAGTTATCTTTAGCTGTCATATGTTTAAGTAGTGTCTTCCCTCTACTTCAAACACAATTTTGGTCATGGGAATAATTTAGATGTTTTCATGGCAAGTCTACAAAGATTTAATCAGCGATTGGGAATTTCCAGGTCTTATTGGCGACTTTAGGCTATTGCCAAATGCTCCTTCCCCTCAAATCCATGGGCACTGTTTTGGGCAGTGGGAAAGTTCAGCTTCTCACCCTGTGCCAGCCAAATATCCAAAATCATGGAGAGGATGGAAACAGTATATCAATCCATCCTCTGGACTGTCTGAATATAGGATGGTAAGAGAAATGGAGAGACAAGATCTTTCATCTGCCTGTCTCTAATTCCATGGAGTTGCTTTATGTGACTAGAGACTTGTGGACCAGCTTCCCATAAACAGTACTTGTCAGAAAGTCCATAAAATGAGACATTCCCCATGGTATTGGAAACACGGTAAAATTGAAAAGATAAACATATGATAAACCTCATGTTGGGCAAGCCCTTTCTCAGGCTACTATTGAAGATGAGTTGTCTGAAGTTCTGGAAAAAAAGAAAAGAAATAAGATCCAAGTTAATAAATTGTTTGGAAAACAGGGATTGCAAGGAATGTCTTCCCATCCCTGTCAATGAATAAGAGAGACATCAAGTGATAGAAAAGCTTAAAAAAACATAGAGGGACATTTGGAAGAGCGTTTAGTATGCCACAAATGTAGTTACTTCTAAGATAAAGACAGCCTTCTTCTGTCAAGTCAAACTAGCTTTTAGACAGCTGTTAATGGCACCAAATTTAATTGCTTCAGGGGATCCTCTACATTTTATTAAATTGTTAACTATGTTGTCAAAGCTTAATCCCCAGGGAATACATTTAGGGGTTTTACAGTAGAGTTGCTGTGCCCCCTTATAAATATACTTCACACCTCAGATAATGTTTTAATGTTTTGATCTAATATTTTATCCTATCCTTTGAACGTGTAACTCCCAGATGGTTGATGCTGATTTGTTTTCTATTCAAAAAAATTTAAAACACTGTTAAGGGCCTGGGGAAAAGAAAGTGAAAAATTTCAAAAACAGAAGGCAAGAAGTTTAATCTCCAATGTGATTCCCACATTTAGAAACACATCTCCTACATACAGAAAGAGGTATTGACAAACAGAATATTTGTAGCTCAGGATTGAATTGTGGGGTCCTTGGTTATCTCTGACCTTGGTTGTTTTCTTTCAGATATTTCATTAGCAAACTGTAACAGTTTAGGTTACATTATCAGTGCTAGTAGGGAGTGGGGTTTACTTTTATTTTATATACTAGTGGCTTGCTCTATCGGTGTTGGTAGGAGTGGTCTTGGTAGTTCTTTAATTGGGCTAATATTTGCTATTAGCTTATTTGGCAATTTTCTATAAAATTGGTAAATGGATATATGACACAATCTTCAAATTTCAGTCACAATAACATATAATTTGTAATGCAAGAGCAATACTGCTATATTTACAGAAATATGCTTCTGTTACTGTTTTTTCCTTTATTTTATTTAATTATGAGAATATGCTTTATTCATTTTATTCGATGTTGTTAGAATCTATAAATATTTTTGAGAAAATATATATATTGAAACATCAAATAATTTATACACATCAAATTTATAATTTAATTTAATTTAATTAAAATAATTTAATTAATTAATTAAATTTACCTTTGAGGGGCAATTTGGTGTAGTAGCTAAGGCACCAGACTTGAGACAAGAAAACTATGAGTTCTAATACTGCCTAGAACACAAAGCCAGCTGGTTGACCTTGGGCCAGTCACTCATACCCTAAAGAGATAATGACAAACCACTTTTGAACAACCTTGCCAAGAAAACTGTAGGGATTAGTCCAGGCAGACACTAAAGGTCAAAAACCGACTCAAAGACACAATAAACAAGCAAACAACCCACTTCTTGCTTTACACTGAAGTAGTTTGCATTTGAAGGGGAAAGCTGAACATATGTGAGCATATAGCATCTGTTGTCAACTCCTTAAACCAAACTTATCTTTTCTCAGAATCATGCTGCAGCTGCAAAAGTAGTTGTGCAATCTTAGAGAAGCTACCGCTTCTTTAAATTAAACAAGTGCTTTCCCTGGCATTGTTCTACTCAAAAATTGAAAAAGTAGGTGAAAAGCTAAAGTCATTTAAAAAGAAAAATATTAAATTCTCATTAGAGAAGAACTAACGAGTTACAGAATCCATGTTGTTAAGATATCTGTAATTAAGATTATAGATCAGCATATCTTATAGAAGTATTTATTAACCTTAGCAACTTTTCAGATGTATGGATTTCAACACCCAGAATTCCCCAGCCTGCTTGCCTTGAATTCTGGGCCTTGAATTCTTAAAGTTGCGAAGGTTGAGAAACACTGTTTTAGAGTATTGATATAGCTTTTGCCCTCCTATGTCTTTGGGGAAAACAAACAAACAAACAAACAAACACACACACACACACACACACACACACAGCATCATAATACAGAAGGAAAAATAATTAAAAGCCTTACTAGCAGATTTTTTTCCCAAGGGTCTCCTGGTAAAAGGCATCAGTCAAACTGAATCTTCTGACCCATTGCTGTCTATCTAGCTCTTTTGAATTCCTAGCCCCTTTACCAAGGACTTTTCCCTGCAATTCAGACATAAGGAAAAATAGAAAGAAAAATGGTTTTGAGTAAAAAACAACAACAACAATTTAATACAATTTAACAAATCTCTTGGTAATCCCAAAATGAGAGAAGCACCTCTGCAATTTGTTCATTATACAAAAAATTGAAGGAAAAAGAATGAAGCCAATCTCGAAATACAAGCAGCTGTAATCATAATACAGATTTCCAAATGCACTCAATCTTATTGGACCTCTTTCCCAATGTTGTACTATTAGAACTTGTACAATACAAATTTCTAAGATCAGCCCTTCAAGTTCCCAAATGTATCTCTAATGTCACCTTGCAGCTAGAGACAGGCCTATGAAATTAGAGACTAGAATGCGATTGACCACATTCAAATATTGACTCAAACTATCCTATTTCCCCTTTCACCTTGCTCCATTAAACATGAATGATCATTTTAAATCCACCTGGAAAGAGGCAATGGCAACTAAAATCTCAAGCGTGGGCTTCTGTCCAGATCTTCTCAGCATAGGATATGATCAGGCCAAACTCTCATTAATCAGTGTGTAACAAATAGAGAGCACCAACTGGATGCCACAAATCTTTTGTGACAATGAATCAACAAGTTCTCTGCCTTCCCTATACATACTTAACTAAACATACTTAATATCTGTTAACTTTTCATAAATTTTATTTTTAGACTCTGATGTATCTTCTACATGTTTTGACTGTACCCCACCCCCTTTGTGCTGGTCTATGACTGCAATAAAGATTGATTTGATTTTACTAAATTGTTAATTTACTACATAGCAGTATAATGATTTAATGTTATGCAGGGAGGGGGAACTTGTTCTGTCCCAAGTTACACTGGCAAGACAAAGATTAAGTAGGATCTGTTTATTGCTCACTTATCACAGTGTCAAACAAGCCACCAATGGTGCCAGTGAAATTCCACCCCAGCCTTCAGCTCCCAGTCGATTCCCTGGCTCCACAAACTAGGTGCTAGCCAACCCATGAGTCAAAGAGGGAAGTAATACTCACAAATCCAGAATTCCAAAAAGAAAAGGCACGGTCTGAGAGTCAAGTCCAAAGTCTACAAGGAAAGTCTGAGGTTCAGAGTCCAAAAACACAGTCCAAAGTTCAAGAGACAGGATCCAGGAAAGCCATGAAGCTGCACATCAAAATAAGCAGGTGTTCCTGAAAAACACACCTTTTCCCAGCATCTGGTTAAATCACCCTTCCCCAACTGTTCCTTGTGAGAAGAGGCAGGTCTGATTCTTCGCAAACAACCTTACTGACCTCCTCTGTACTTCCCTCCACTCTGTTCTCCTCACCTATGTATCAAGTGGGGAGACAGCTATTTCTAATTAGAAGTGGTCTGAAGCCTGTCATCTCTGCTGGTCCTCTGCAGCTGCTCCTGCACGCGGCTTTCTGTCCAGTTGCCTCCCCCACATTGCAAGACAGCCCTGGGACTGCCTCATTCTAAGTCCCTGGACTCTCCAATTCAGAGGGGACTGTGCTCTCCCCATCGGACAATCCTGGTTCCAACTCCTCCTTCTCCTGTGAATACGACAAAAGCCATGACAGGACTCCTACTCATTGTTTGCTTGTTTGTCTGCCTCATAGAATCACATTGTTTAAGTTGGGCAGCCCTATAAACAATGGTGAGATTCAGCCAGTTTGTACCAGTTCGGGTGAACCGGTTGTTAAATTAATTCCTCCCCCCCGCTATCAAAGTGGATCCTGGGCACTGCGCTGGAGAAACAGGTAATGGAGCGGCTGGCGTGAGGGAAGAAGGCTGCTTTCCCTACTCCTTCCCTCATGCCGGCTGCTACGTTGCCCATTTCTCCATTACAGCGCAGAGCCCAGGATCCACTTTGATAGTGTGTGTGGGGGGGGGAGAAGGTAATAATTTTCCTGGCCAAACTAACCCTGCAGTCTCCCCTACATTGGACCCAGCTTCGATCGTGCTGCCATCTTAATTCCTCACCCCTCTCACTTTTGCCTGCAGACTGACCAATACCTCTTGCATGCAGCTTCATGAAGAGGGGGGAATCCCTCTCTCCACTTCCTTGCAATTCTTCACCTTCCCCTGTGAGTTCTTGGAAGCATCAACTCCTTGTCTCTATGGTAACCCTCCCTCCTGTTCCTCAAAAACCTCGGCTCTTAAAGGGGCCGCATCCAGAAGGCTGAAACAGGCATGACACCAATGTACAGAAAAGCACCGTTGGAAACAGCCTTTTGGCAAAGGATGGAAATTTAACAACTGGTTCGCCCAGGGTCAGTTGGCCATCACAGGAGCCTCATCCTGCGTGTGCGGCAGGGCTGAAAAATGGGGGTGGGCCATGCATCCCACGACAGCCAATCTGACCCTGGGCAAACCAGTTGTTAAATTATCTGAATCACACCACTGCCTATAAACCCATTGAATAATTAAACAAACATACAATAAGACATTATATTATTACTGGGATTCCATACATGTTCAGAATTTGGGTCTCTTCCTTGGATACTGTCAGACTGGTTTTATTTATTAATTTGTTTGTTTGTTTATTTCTTGCATGTCAAGCTGGCTTTATCTGTTCGTTTGTTTATAGCATCCTCTTACAGAATAAGAATATGTGAAACTCAGCTTCTTTACAGAAACTTAGTATTGTTTTATTCAGTCAAGCAAAGTGGTCCATCACTGAAAACTAACTAATGGCTGAACCCACCTAGCTACCTGAGAATAAGTAAGTGATCATTAATTGAAAACTGACCATGAGCCAGCAGTGTGATATTGCTACAAAGGCAATAAATGCAATTTTAGATATATTGTAGGATTCCTGAATAGTTGTTGGACTTGATAACTTAAATGGCTCATTTCTTTAAATCACTGATAAAATAGAGTCTGGAGCCCAGTTTATACTTTTCCACTCTGATACAGGAGCCTTTCTTTTTCTTTTTAAATAAACATAATTTATATTCGATTACTGACCCTTGTCTCCCTTCTATACAGCCATATAAAACAGTAATTAAATCTATATAGATTATCTTACTTATTTTTATCACACAGTGGAAGTGGAATTATAGTCCTTTAGTTTACCTTTGTATAACGTGTCTGCTTGTGAAGGAACAGGCAGCTACACCAATATTTAATTTAATTTTGTATTTCACTTCCAATAAAAATGGGATACATTTGTATGTTTATGCAATTAATCTACTACCTTAGAGAACAGGCAACATTGAAGTTGGTTTAAACAGAAGAAATAGCCTCTGTATATTCAAAATCCCTCTTTAGATACATTAAAGGTTAGATTTACATTCTGATGAAAATTACTAGGGTTTAGCTATTGTCAGTACAAAGCAATATAGATTAGGATTCTGGAACAGGATGTGATGATTGTACCCACTACCTTTTGAGTTTTCAAATGAGCAAAGCTGACTGCTGTCTCACAGATATGTTATGAGAAAGCTCTCTATCGTGTTATTTAATAGTATTTTTAAAAAATAGTATCCCTTTTTCATTCCTTATTTTCCAAAATAGCATATTCAAGTTGGTTAGAAATGAAAAATGAAATGAAAACAAGAATTAAAGCAACATCATTATTGCTTACAATAATAATATTTTTTTTAAAAAGGATTGCGCTAGCCAGACGCCGCTGCTCCTTTAAGTACAGATGGATCATTTTCACTTTCCTAGTTACTACTTTTTTTAAATCAGTGTGTTATCCATCCTTCTACTGTCTTCCTGGTTTGCTGACAGGCCTGTTTTCTTTTCTGCTGACAGGTTAAAGTGAAACTAGTATGCCTTATAGGTGGGGCATGAACATGGCCCAGAGAAAAAGAAAACAGGCTATGGCAAGAGAACAAACATCAGGAAAGGATTAGCTGCAGCCTTCTCTAAAGAGAAAAGGTTGTTCTTATTTCCTCTGGTGCTGCCTTACGGTGCAACATTGAAGAAATCATTCTCCAAACATGGGGAGAAGGGGAAATACTGAAGAAGAGGTGCAATCACTGATTGCAAGTTAGTTTTAAGCACTCAGTACCACTTGGGTTAAAGCCAACAACTCCACTTTCCCATGCAAGGGCCATAGGTCTCAATAGGTAATTATGCCTGTTTTTCTTATAACCAGCAGCTGTCAGCAACATCGGCTAAATTCCAGCTGCATTGTGGAAAGCCGCTATGTGCTAACTAAGCTGCTACTTTTCAGAGATAGAGACACATACACACACAAACATTTAAGTCAAGTATATAAGAATAAAAAATGTAAAGCATAAAACTGCTTTTTTAGTTTATGCACTTACTTTGTGTTTTAAGGATTATGCAAGATGAACGTGAGTCTTGTAAACAGTGCACAAATGCTGAATGGAGAAGCAAACAGAATTTAGTTGAGCTTTGATCCTTCCCATAGTAAAGTTTCTTGATTAAGCTAAAAAGTACCAATAACAGAATAAATGTTTTTTTTTTTTTAAAAGAAAGGTTTAGGGACTATCAAAGCTATTTGCTGTTAGAAAGCAGTAACACGAACTATATTAAATATTCAGTTCTGATGGGCTCAAGGCAAGTGGTTTTTATCAAACAAGTTCCTTGTGGTGGATGATTTGATGTGTTTACTTTGTTTTCACTTTCAGTTGAGTTTTGTAGATAACTTCAGAGGAGTAATATGTGTCCTTTGTTTTCTTTTGTTCTTGGTCTGGCCAACTTAAGTGAAAAATGCCACATTCATAGATATCATGGATTGTCTCTGAAGGATTTTATCTAACAGTGTACGCTAAGGCCTCTCTCCAGAGTTCATTGAGAAATGATTCAGGGACAGCAGACAAATAATGCCCTGTTCTTGCAGTATCTTTCAAAAGAATTATCTCTGGGGCTTTCTTTCTCCAATATTATGCCTTTAAACCAGCTTATTTTCAGTACTTTAAGTTATGTGGTATGTGACAAGTGTGTGATAACAGTATGTCAGAGTTCATTTTGTTCTGTTTGCCGTTTAACCAAACAACCCACCCACACTCAAATAAGACTGCCAATCCTTTGATGATACTAGGTTTTGTAGTATGAAATGACTGTTTTCATTGGAGTTTTATTTCACAATAGAGAAAGAAATAGGATTATATAGGAAGAGTTTCTCTACTGCACTGATCTCCCTGTTACCTTTTATTTTTTTAAAATATTTTTAAATTTTCAACATTACTTTTGGTAATACAACAGATTACAGAATTTAACTCTAACGTGTTCAGTACTAAATTTCAAATGAATCAATGTATTTTTAAGACACATATGCAATCCCATACAAAAGTGCTTTGCAGTACAAAGCCACATGGGAAGTAAGCCAATCATCTAATAAAAACCAGAAAAGCCAACGCTACTACTGTATACTCATTTTCCTCTATTAAAACACAAAGGGCAGTGGCTCTATAATATATATATACTTTTCTGGGGTGAAAATTTTTGATACAAGTATTTCTATCCCATTATGAAAAAAGTGTATTTAGTTTTCTTTGGTTGTTATAAAGTAAGCTTTAAATATAAGCATATTTGAAATGTGAATGTAAAGCCAAACCTCATGCAATACTTATTAACTCAGAGAGCTAAGGCCCCATGCATGATTTATCTTGCCTGGCTTAGAAGCTGAGGAGAGTTGGATTTGGTTATTACAGGGTGGAAAAGCCACCAAGTAATGTCAAATTGTGGGTATATTAGGAAGATGGAAAACATATTACAAGAATACAATGGCAAACTATGTCTCTTTTGTTGCTGAGAAAACTTCAGAGTTGTCTTATGAAGTTAACAGAAGCTTAGTTTGACTCACTGATGCACATATCTAGCAGGAGATAGTTATGGTATTGAGAATGGGGTTTATATTAGATGTGCAATGCACAATCTAACAAATGTTTAGCTTATGTTTTAAATATTAAGGATCAAGATTTCCAAAACCATTGCAACCTGATGACTGGATAATGATTCTCTAATCTTCTATAAACTACAGATTTCATAGAATTGAAAGATTTACATACATATTTTTGATACTATTTTCTTTTCCCTTTAATGGGAGATCCTTTCATGAAAAACCATATATTACAACATAAACATATAAACATGGAAAACACTGTTATTTTTATTGAATCAGTTCCTCATAATATATTGTATACACCACTGGGAAAAAATCACAGAAGTAACATATACTAAAAGAACATTCTGATAAAGCTCATTGCAAATAGGAATATGCTGTCTTTTTCTTACTTTGTCCCTACACACACTTCCTAACCCCCAGATACATACAGATTCTGGAGTAAAATGTTTATCCAAATACACACTTGCACAATTTGAGGGGAAACTGCCTGCACTGTTGGTACAAAGCAATAATCAAATTAAATCTGCATACATTTAGTGTCAATGCTGGAAGATATACTTAAGAACTACCCAATACACCAATGATAACATCATGTTGGAAAACATTTTATTTATTTATTTATTTATTTTTACATTTATATACCGCCCCATTCCGAAGACTCGGGGCGGTTTACAGCTTATAAGCAATACATCCACAATATTTAGGAAACATCAATTAATTACATTGTGTGATGTCTGATTTGAAATACTGTGAAAAACATACTGTATATGGCTTGTCATTTTGAGGTTTTTTTGCAAATAATTGAGGAACCAAAACTGATTATATCTGTGGGAAATGTGTGGGAGAGATATTTAGTTGACAAAAAAGAAGTTTGCATCTGTATGTCACTGTAAGAATTTCCCAGATGTATCACTACTTTCTCCTTTTCCATTTTCAGAGAAACTATGTCAAGGCAAATCTTCCTTGTTTCTAATTCAAATGGTAAAGAATGCAGTTGATCTAATCTTGGATGAACCAAAAGATTTTGGAAGTACCTAGTCATTGGAGCAATGTCCTATATTGAAGATAATTCTATCCAAATAATTATTAACAGGAATTCTGTATAATATACAGTACTTTGTGTGGATAGTTTTCTTTATAATAAATTACTATTACTTGTAAGCCTTACCTTAATATCTGCACGTAGACTAGGTAACTAAATATCTCTCTGCCATATTCCTTGGTTATTTGAAATCTGTGAATAAGATTTTTAGCCTTATTTCCCCCAAACTAAATAATACAGATCTAGGGCATCTAAATATGCTTTTTAATTTTCAAATAGTGTAGCACACTTAAGCATTGTAACAGCCTATCCCCTGAAATCATGGGTACTTTTCACTATATTTTTAAGAAAAGACCAAACAGCCATTTGTTCAGCATAGTCTGAAGATTTCTGCACCTGGCAGGGAGTTGGACTAGAAAGACTTCAAGGTCCTTTCCAACTCTATGATTCTAAAACTTCTTGATGACAATTCTAAATTAGTGAATGCAATAAACAGTTCATATTATAGGTAAGAATAATTTGCCACCTTGAAAGAAGTTTATTATCTTGAAAGAAAAAGGCCTGAAACCTGGCTGATTGATGACTGAGAAAAGTCATTCCATATTCATCTGGTTGGAATATCAGCTGTGTTTCATGGATAGGCCAGGTGGTGGAACAATATACATCAACTGTTAGAAGAAAAACATAAATGAAATGTCTCTCGATGCTTGTAATAAAATATTATATTTTGTTGATCAAATGTATACTTTGTTTTTCATATAGGAGTTCATGGTGATATACATAATTATTTGTTCTTTTTTTTCATCATCACAACAACTATGGTATGTGAGGTAGGTTGGGGTAGAAGAGAGTGACTATGTCAGCCTTTGAAGTTATGAATTCGAGGCCTCTGCAGGCTGCCACATAATTACAGATGAGAAATAGAGGGAGTACTTTCTCATGCAATTCGTAGGTTGTAGTCAAAACATTATTATTCTAAGAATGTTTTAAGAATGTCAAGGTCGTTCTGTGCGGTACCTGGAAGAGGAGTGCTGAGATAGAAGATGGAATGTTGGGTAACCATTATGATTGGGGAATGTGATCTATGAT
>JANHFL010007964.1:172603-198991 GCA_032468155.1 Oxyrhabdium leporinum
TTGTCAGACTCCCATGGGGCCTTGCAGGGGTAGCTTGGTTGAATCTTGCTGGGTGATGTAATCTTCCCAGGTGCCATCTGCTGAGACATGTAGCGGGCAATTATATGGCTCTGCCTGAAGGAGGTAGATCTTTGTTATGTAGGATAGACTGGCTCAGGCCTTAATGGCCATTAACAAAGGTGGGGGGAGTGAGTTTCTGCCTCTCTGAATTTCTATTTCTCTTTCAGGGAAAATATTCTGGCTTTTTTAGTATATCCTAAAATATTTCATTTTTCTAGGAGAGGGGTGGGTTTTAACTTCTAACAATCTGAACACGACTAGTATTAGCTGTGGGCTATATGAAAAGATAATTATGGTATGGAAGTGTTTGCTTTTATTTTTGTAAAACGGTAACTACGGACTCTCATACACATGGGAAATATAGGGCAAGCGAGGGCGCTTTTTTGCCTGTTGCAATTTCCCGGAGCCTGTATTGCTGGGAGTTTCTGCTTAGGATGATTGAGCAACTGAGTAAGTGAAGAGGAGAGGTCAGCGCCTTTCTCTCGGATTTCGGCTGCCCTTAGCGTCGAACAACTCCAGCGGAGCAGCAACAGGGCTGTGGCCGGGCGGAAGTGACGGCCGTTTCACCTGCTGGGCTGCGAGGGCACAGAGGAGGGCGGCGCGAGGCGGCGAGTGTCCGTTGGGAATTCGCTCGAGAGTCGCTTTTTCCTCTGGCCGCCGGCGACTGCTCCCTCCCGCGCTCTCTCTCCCCGCCATGGCATCGCTGCTGCCGCTCTTGTGGGCTGTAACGTTTCTTTGCGCAGGTAAGGCTGGAAGTCGGCGAGGAAGAGCAGAAAACACCCCCCCTTCCGGTCCCCCCCCCCCCAACCGCCTTTGCTCTCCCTCTTCTCCCGCCACCCCCGGTCGCCCAGCGTTTCTTTCGCCGAACTCTTCCCCCGGGAGATGGGAAAACAAAGACTCCGACTTAAAGGGACTGGAGCTTGGATGGATCGCGTTGTGAAATGACACTGTGGCTCCTGTATTGTTGAGGGATCAGTTGTGAAAGGGCTCCGAAGAGGGGCGTGAGAGGGAGAGAAAAGAAATGCGCTTTTTTTTTTTTTGCCTACTGCTGAGTTGTTTTGTTTAAACCTCTTAGCGGTTCTCTTCTCTAAGTTCGTTTTAAAAAACACCATGCCGGCCTCTTTCTTTTGGTGAAATCTTACCCTCTGTGGGGGGTGGGGCGAGCAGGAGGTATCAGGATTTCACTCTGATGGTTCACCGGAGGCATTGTTGTGAGTTCTGGACTCGCGTAACTATTACTTTTCCCTACGCCCAGTAGCAAAGTCCTTCGCTCTCTAAAGTAGTGAGCCAGGCGAAGAATTGAATTGAAAAATGTAAGAGCAAACATGTTTTTAAGAGAGGCGCTTACAATTACACTTGGTGTTTTTTTTTAAAGTTTCACAAGTTTTACACTCACATGATCTTTACTCCATAAATCCGTATGATATGAGGCAGGTGCTGCCAAAATTATTTCCAAATAAGCTGCCCTGATATTTTGCTAGTAGCCCTTGGAAAGACTTCCGAAACTAAATGAAGGAAACAAAAGCTTTTCTAACAGTCTCTTTCTGATCAGAATTTGGCCTTATTTTGCTTCAACGCGACAAGGCTTCACTCATTATCTTTGCAAAAGTGCGAAAGAACATTTAAGGCTACCAGTTGCCGCCCAATTTAGGACTCGTTCTTAGCTTTTTTTGAAACTAACTTTTGTAGCTTTTCTAAATGAAGAATGGAGGAGTTATTAGAAATAGATAAACCTCACCCATTTCAACCAACCTGTATTGAACTTAGGGCTTCTAATTGATAAGTACGGGGCAGTAGAATTGCAAAGAGTGTGTATTATGGAGATTCTCAGTCATCCATGTCATGGTTGTCCCAAAGCTGAAGAAGCTTCTTGGATGAGAAGCGAAAGGTCTTCAAAGAAAAACAAGAAAGTCCAGTTGCCTCTTGAAAAAGCATCTTTGGGACAATTGCAAAGAGTATTATTTAAAAATTGAGTCTTTTATATCTTTAACACTAGGCGCAAAAGATACAGCCTCAAGAAGCTTTTATAGGGCATGTTTTTTTACACACATTTTTGTAATATGCCTTCCAGAAAAAAATGTTAGAAAGAATCCAAATAACTATATAAAATACTTTTTAATTCTGTTTGGAAGTATTATTCCTTAATATGTGTTTGAAATGGGTATAGTTTTTAATTATACCCATTTCAGGTATAATTCGTTTAGAAATCATGCTGCAAACTATACTCAGATCTTTATGATTTGACAAATTTACCCTTACCTGCCATTTTAGACCCACATTGGGAGGAATAAAATTAAAGTGATAACCTAAATCAAAATTAGTAAGTCACCTTATTCTAATATGTATTCTTGTACAGTAACAACTAGAAGTACAGGTAAAACAAGAAGACATTTGCTTAAACATTATGCTAGTTCCTAAAAGTTTTATGTAGCATTATGCAAACACTTTGGTTATTTAGAACATATCTTCAGGTGTTCTTCAACACAACTTTTTAAAATTAAATTTGAATGCCACCCAACATCCAGAGACAGACTCCGCCTGGGTTATAAATTTAAAAAAAAATACACAGATCTTTATGAAGGATTCTCTTCATAAAGTTGAGTGATAATAGGATTTAAATCATTTAATGCTAGGAAACTGCTATCTTGCAATAATTATTTTTTGTGTTCAAGATGTAACTATCAAACTGCACACAGTTAGAATTCAATTTATACCAACACCTGTGAGGTTAAAAGCCAGGGAAACTAAAAGCTTTTCAGCACTTTCCAGCTCTTTGTTTCCTGTCCAGATATCTTATGCCACTGTTGATGTCATAGTTTTGCCACATTACTCATAGGATAAAAATTCTTTTGGGTCATCAAGCAATATTTTGTGTATAAATCAATGTCTGTATATCATGTTCACTTTAAATACAAACTACTGGAATAGGAAATTCAAACAGCATTTTCTCAGAAGTTAATGAACTAATTAAGATTCACAAAAAGTATCCCAAAACATTTAACAATTTTAAAATACAAAATGTTGCCTTGTAACAATAACTAAAATAATTCTGAACATCCTATAGAACCTTAAAAGACAATTTTAGCAGTGTAAACTTGGCAGAACCACATATCTGCAGTAGATGGATCCTGTAGACATACTCCTGGCAATCTACTTTTTGCTTGCCACCCAATTGCAAATTTCTAAAACTGAAACATGTGTAAATGTTCACTTTTATAATTTGTAAGTATGCATGTTGAAAAGTTTTGTTTTAGTAACTTTAGGCTGGAATTATATCTGGTTAACAGGTACCACTTTTTAAATTCAATTTAAGGGTTTCAAAAATATTCAAAAATAAAGATTGTCCTCAACTAACTACCACAGTTGGGACTGGAATTTCCACCATTAGTCATTGCAGTCATAAGTTGAGTCAGACTTAATTTTCAATCAGGTTTTACAATTGTCATTAAGTGAATCACAACAGTTGTTAAGCGAATCCAGGTTTCTGAATGGGTGTCCTTTTTTGCTGTAAATCAGCAAAAAAGGTCAAAAATCATGATCACATGACTGCAGGATCCTGCAAGAGGTTGTAAATGTGAGTTCATGCTCACATTGTGCCAAGTGCTCAAATTGTGATCACTAGTGATTGTGATCTCCGCTTTTGTGCCAGAGTGGGGTAACAGTAGGTGACTGTAGCTCAGTTTTATCAAAGCCATTGTAACTTTGAACTGTCGCTAAATGAACAATTGTAAGTTAAGGACTTGGTTCAATTGACCTTTGGCTGCTGCTTAATATTTAAATTCCAGTTACAGAAAATGGTATAATTAAAAATAAATTAAGTAAAAGAAAAAATGTAAAAATAAACAAAATCATAGATAGGGTCAAGTGAAAAACATACCAGGAATATAATGACATAAATAAGAGAAGAAATTACATGCGGGAGGGAAGGACAGATGAAATAACCACAACATAGAAGAAGTATCTTTTCTGTATTTTGAGGTTTAATACTGCAAATAAATATCTTAAGTATAGGATGATGGTAAACAGATTTTTTCTCCTTCCATTCTGATTTAATAACTACGGCGATCACTAGTGACATCACATGTGCCAAAATAAAAATGCCAAAGAGGATAACTTCCTCTCCTGTCCTTTAGCAGGCATAGAGAGATTTAAAAGGATCAACGATCATTCTTACTTGTCACAGAGCTATTCAGAAGGTAGAAAAAAATGATTAGACGAGATACGATGGCATGTGGGTGGGGTACTAGTATCAGAACTACATATTATATCATTTGCCAGAATATCTGCACCCATTCAAATTTATGAAGCTCCTACAATATAATCTCCTTTAAGAATGTTCTTGTCTCCCTACTGAAGATACAGATAGTTTTGGTTTATGACCACAATTGAGCCCAAAATTTCTGTTGCTAAGCGAGACAGTTATTGTGAATTTTGCCCGATTTTATGATTTTTCTTGGCACAGTTGTTAAGTGAGTCACTGCAGTTGTTAAATCAGTTGTTAAATGAATCTGACTTGCCCATTCACTTTGCTTCTCAGAAGGATGCGGAAGGTGATCACATGACACCGGAGCACTGCAACCACCATAACTATAGTTGTCAAGCATCTGAATTTTGATCACATGACTGAGGATGCTGCAACGGTTTTAAGTGTGAAAACAGTCATAAGTCAGTGACCTGTTGTAAGTCAAGGACTACCTGTACTGGTTAAAGCAGGGGGAAGAAATGAGAAATTTTGGCTTTGATTTTCTATGCTGTATTGTGCTGTTGGGGTTATTACAACTGTGCAACCTTGGCAGAAAATGTACCTATTCCTGTAGTAAGGATTTATAAAATCAGCAATCTGTGAAAAAAATATATATGAAGTTTTATAGCAATACTAGAAATTGATCATCCAATGAAATTAATGGCCAGGAGCTTCAAGACAGTCATAAAATATTGGTGCATCTTCCGCTAGCACATAATTAATTTATAGAGTGTACTGCTTCAAGAGATTATCACAAATATTTGGATAAAAATACATCACTAACTACTAACATTCTAATAGTCACCTTATCGGTGAGAGGGGTGACATATACATTTAATAAATAATAACGTGATATTTAGGTGTAGCCACCATTATTTGAAGAGACTATGTTTGTTGCTGAGGCACAACAGAATATGATTGTTTTGTATCTTTTACGTGATACTGTTTACTCAAGGAAAAAATGGAATTGTTAGAACTATTAGATTAGGAGAGTAAAATTTGAAACATTTTCATGCTTGATCTTGGATAAAGTGAGTACTTCTTCATTCATGAGTGGTGTGCAATTCAAAGGTCCTTGTGTACTTGCAGCTGGTGTTGTCCATTTGTAGAGTCATATGGGCTGTTGGAAAAGAGTGTTTACTGTGACCAGCCTATTTTGTTGACAAAACTGTACGTCTTGACCTGTTTCATTTTTGAGTCCAACAACAAACTTGCCTATTGTTTTAGTTACCTTTTGATTTCCTAGTTTAGCATTCCAATCCCCTGTCATGAAAAGGACATCTTTTTTGGTGTTTGTTCTAGAACACAGGTGTCAAACTCGCCGTCACATGGCATGGACACGGATGTGGAGCTGGGGTGGCCATGTCTTGCACGTGATGCATCTGGCCTGCGGGCTGCTAGTTTGACAACCCTGTTCTATAAGGTATTGTCATTCTTTGGCATCAGTGGTTGGGGCATAGACTTGGATTACTGTGATGTTGAATTGTTTGCCTTGGATTCGAACCAAGATCATTCTATCATTTTTGAGATTGTACCACAGCACTGCTTTTCTACTTGAGTTGACTATGACTATCCATTTCTTCTATGGGATTCATGTTCACAGTAATAGATCTAATTGTTATTAGAATTAAATTTGTCCATTCTATCTAGTTCACTGATTCCCAAGACGTTGATGTTCAATCTTGCCATCTCATCTTTGATGACATTAACTTATTTTGATTCATTGATCTTACATTCCAGGTTCTTATGCAGTATTGTTCTATACAGCATTGGACTTTCCTTTCACCACCAGACACATCCACAACTGAGCATCTTTTCAGCTTTGGCCCAGCCACTTCACTTTTTCTGGAGCTACTTCTAATTCTCCACTACTGTTTCTCAGTAGCATATTGGACACCTTCCAACTTGAGGGTCTCATCTTCCGGTGTCATATCTTTTAGACTTGTTATAAGTGCAGCTGATATGCTATATTAAAGGTGGGGAAAATTCTGAAGTGATTTAACTTGGTCTGATTTTTTCACATCTCAAAACTTAGCATTTTAATAGAGGTGTGTAAACTTTCTATATCCACTGTAACCCCGAGAGTACTGGGGTAATAGGCTTGTAAGGACAAGCATCAGCTAGCAACTAGACTGCTGTATTTTTGAGTAGATATACTGAGTGTGTAGACAACAATTTCAGTATATACAGTTAGAGCACGCTGTAGTAGTCTAACTAATGATGAGACACAAGTCAGTATTCCTCTCATTCCAAAACTGTCCTTCTATCCAAGGCTTTCATCTGCCCTGCCCTTCCTGTTGGGCTACATCCAGAAAGCATGGTTAGGAAACTAACCACTGAAATACTTTATTTGTTGACTTATCACGTGTGAGAATAGTGGGTAATTAAATCCAGACAAGCCTGAAGTGCTATTGGTGTACTGTATAGGAAATGTGATAAGGATTGAGGTTTAGCATTTGGGAGACAGGTTTGTACTTTTCTCTATGAATGGGTTTGTATAATGTATCTGCCTTTATCAGCTGCATCTTATCCTAAGCTAGTCATATTTGAACCGAGCTATGTTTGGATTCTGTTTTGACTGCTGCAGTGGGTTCTATATGGGTTAATAACTTGAAATGAAAGTTTGCTATTAGTTCAAATACAGCAGCTAGGTACCACATAGTGAAACTAAAGAGATTGCATTATGCCTTTACTGAACTGCTAGTTGCTTATTAGATACAATTTATAACATGTACATTCATATCAAAAACACTAACCAGCTTGGGACTTGAATACCTAAGAGACTCTACCTTTATAATACTATACAAATCGGCAGTGGAAGCACTTTTGAATGCACCCCGCTAGCAGAAGCTCATTTGGATGACATGTGAAAGAGGGACTTCACCTTTCCTCCTAAATAATAAGTCACAATTCTTCCACAAATTGTTTGGTCTTTACTTTGTCTCTTTTTAAGAAATCTGAAAAGAAACATTTCTCTTGCTAGTTTTTTTTAGGTGATTTTAATATTTATCACTAATTTCAGTTTGTGTTTTGAATTTTTATTGCTTGTTTTTGCTTTTAAATTTTGCCAGGTTCTTTAAACACAGCTAAAGCAGAGGTTAGGTGTAATGTTTTGTTAGTGAAGAGGAAGAAAGCACAAAAAATTACAACTCCCATGCATTTATACTAACAATTACCAGAATAAGACATTACTGTTATTGTAGAATTAAATTAATATTTAAGACAGTTAACTTAATAATGAAAAAGGAAATAAAACATCAAAACCAGTATGTTTTGTTCAAAATTTTAAATAATATGAGAATATAAACCTCTGAAACAGTGCATTAAGTTTCTGAAAACATATTTTGTAAAAATAAAATTGAGATATACCACATACCTGTAGGGTATGTATTATTAATTTTACCCCAAATAGTTTAAATGAGACCCAATTATCCAAATTATTGTTACAATATTTTGATAATAAAATGGTTACATTATTTAATAGCATTTTATGTATAAATATATACAAGGTCAGAGTATATACTGTATTTTCCAGAAAATAAGACCCAGTCTTATATTTTGGGGGCTCCAATTTCGGGGAAACATGATTTCAGGGTGATGTGCCCAGCTGAAAGCATGGGGATCGACTGTATCCGGAATCAGCTGCAGCCCACCGGTCCCTTGGTCAACACACACTGGGGCTGTGCAGTCCACACATCACAGGTGAGTTGATTCCCTGTCCAAGCAACAGATGGAGGCAGAAGCACCGGGGGGAGACAGGCAATCCAGATGCTCTATGCAGGGCACGGGAAAACTGAGAGTCAGTGTGCTGGAGCTTGTCTTTACACAGCGGCACCAGCAGCAGACAGAGACAGAGGCGCAGGGTGGAAGGCAGGCAATCCCAACACACTGAGCGGGCCAAAGGCAAGCCAAGAGATGCAAAGACGAGCCTCCCGCGGCCAGCTGCCCACTCCGGACAACTGACTCTAGGCTTTCCCGCGGGCCACACGGCACTTCTGGGTCTCCTGCCTTACCCCTGGCACTTCTGTCTCTGTCTGCTGCTGGTGCCACTGCACGGATGAGTCTTCTGCGGCCATCTGCTGCTCCGGTCCACCAACTCTCGGCTTTCCCGTGGCCTGCATGGTACATCCAGATCACATGCCTCCCCCTGCCTCTGACTCCACCTGCTGCTTGGACAGGTAATAAAGTCACCTGCGTGGGCTGTGGCTCCTAGCGGACACCATTAGTCTGCACACGTTTACCGTCTATGCTGGCCATGCCCATCCCGTTCACTAGGGCCTATTTTGGGGTAGGGTTTATATTAGGCACATGCTTAAAAATCAGGTCAGGGCTTATGTTTGGGGTAGATCCTATTTAGTTTTTAATTATAGTTGCTAATAATATTTATATTATAATAATCTCAAATACATTTCTTATATTCTGAGCCTAGGACAAGTTACTGGCCCCTGAAAGTGTCTAAAATTTCTTTTTTATAATTTAGTACTTCCAAAGGTGTCAGTTCAAAAAATGTTCAGGTAAAAAAGGGTCCACAGTCATCAATTAATTTTATTCTGGTATTATCAATAAATGCCTAGAGACACTTGAAAACAGGTGAAGTGTAAATACTGCTTACCACTAGTGTTCCAGAATTGTTTCCCTTTAAGAAGAGTAATCTAAGTTTAAAATGACCTCATATAAAGAGAACATTCTATTTATTTTAAAGGTCTTTATATTTACAAGCCATTCAGTATATGGGAAATATTGTAATTGTAAGAAGGATAGAAATGGGAATAATGTTGTTGGAAAGAAAGATTAGATTTCTGATTTCTTGTATTGTTACCATAAACATTTCTTGTAACATCAGTATTAGTATTTCTTTTTTTTTAACATTGAAGTCTATCAGTATTCTCCCCTGTAATGAAAACTAAACTTATTTTTATCTTTGGATGGAATTAAATAAAAATTTATAGCTAAAAAACAATCATTTAGATTTTTATATGTTTGAAAATAGTTTTGGATCAATTTTTTGAACTAGTATAAATTATTATATCAATTGTGTATTTTTAGATGATTATTTCATAGCATTATGGCCAGAGTTTCAAGCTTATCTTCAAAATGTCATCTTCGTATTTGTTTAATAATACACAACTGTGTATATTTGGCAAATTTTTCACTTATATCAGAAACAAATGCCATTTTAGGTAGTCTTCAATTTACAACAATAGTTGAACCAGAATTTTGGTTGCTAAGTGAATAAGTGAGTCCCACCCAGTTTTACAACCTTTTTTTTCCATGGTTGCTGTGATTGGTAATTAAATCATGCAGTTGTTAAGCAAATCTGGATTTCCCCATTGACTTTGGTTGGAAGCCAGGTAGGAAGGTTGCAAATGGTGATGACATGACCCTGAGATGCTACAACCATTATAAAAACATGCCAGGTGCCAAGCATCCAAATTTTGATCACATAATCGTGAGGATGCTGTGACAGTTGTAGAAATAGAAATAGCACTTAGACTTATATATCACTCCATAATGCTTAACAGCGGTCCGAATGGGTTACAATGTCAACATATTACCCCAAACAATCTGGTTCCTAATTTTATCGATCTCAGAAGCATGGAAGGCTGAGTCAACCTTGAACCTGTCAGGATGGGTGTGGGCAGAATTAGCATGCAATATTGCATTCTAACCACTGTGCCATCAGGACTCTGTAAGAGTGAGGAATGATTGTAAATCATGTCTGGATCATTCCATGTCAAGTGGTCTGGGGGTCTCTGCTCGATCATCACGTATTTCAATGAAATTTTGTGTGAACATGAACACATGTTCCCAATGAACATTGGTAAAGTGTTACAGTTGCTGATACTTGCGGAGATATAGTCATTTGTTTGATGCCATACCACAAACTTCTATAGCATGACTGATGTTCCATCAACTTTGAGACATAATATCTCCAGCAATATTTTGTTGAGAGAAACAAAACTTGGCCATCTTGTACAACTTGTGCTCTATTAAACAAAATAATAAAAACATTCTCATGAGCGATCTCCATCTAGATAATATGGAGCAAAGTTGGCCGAAAATATTGCAGCTCGAAAAAAGGTTAAAGTTTGGCTTTTTATATCGCTGGAAGGAAAGGTATGATAAACGTGAACCTTTGTGCGTAATGACTTAGCAACACATGGTTTTTGAATATAAAATTTCATTCTCTTACTGCTTTCCAATAGTTCACAAATTGACTGTAAAGTTGATTTTTTTTGTAAAAATGCCAAAAATAGGGTATTTTCAGTCCGCTTTTACAAAAAAAAACACCACCTGGAAACTGTTAAATCATTCTCATTAGAAAGAGCATGTTTCAAACTCCCTAAAAAAGTAGGGTTGGTTTTTCATCGTATAGCCTTAAAAATAGGAACAAAGTTGAGGACGTTGCTATGGCAACCTCACATGCATTCTATTATTTTTTCGTCTTGTTTTATATAGCCATCATTATTACTGTTATATTGCTTTAGTCCATGGTGACATTGTCACTACCAGTTCAGGCACTTGAACCAGCAACCCCATTGCCAGAAGGTCTTTTTTTGTAAAAGCAGACTGAAAATCCCCTATTTTTGGCGTATAAGCCCTAGCCTGATTTTTGGCGTGTAAGCCCTACCCCAAAAATAAGCCCTAGTGAAGGGGGCATGGCCAGCACAGGAGGCAGCCCATCCCTTCCCCAGTTACCTCATATAGGCCTGGCCCCTTAATCACCTTCCGGATCAGCTGAGCCAGCAAGGGCAGGGAGCTGCCTCATTCTGTCTCTCTCTGGAGGCCTCCCAGTGCAATACTCTGCTGCAGCTTCAGAGCAAACCTCTGCCTTCCCTGCGCAGGATTGCAAGGCTAAAGACTTCGGAGGGAGCATTTTTGGGATGTGCATCCGTGCAGAGCTCCCTAAGGATAGAATCAGCAAGGAAATGGGGGGAGTGGATTTTCCTGCTGATTGTGGCAAGGCAAAGCCTCCAGACTTGCAATCCTCCACAGGGAAGGTGGAGGTGTGCTCTAGAGCTGCAGCAGATCGTTGCACCAGGAGACCTCTTGCAGGTAACATTTCTGAAATGTTAACTTTTAACACCGTACTCACCAGAAACCTGCCCCATCACGGTTTGATTTGCTTTCTGTGAAACTTTGCGCTTAGAAAGGTCCATGCTTTCTCGTTTCCTTCCTCCTCCTCCCCTCCTCCGGCTGTCTATTTCAGCTTTCTCAGACAAATGTCCACCTGGGTGGAGGATCCCTTGTGGGGTGCGATTGAACTTGCTACCCCAACTAAGAAAGAGAAAGGAGCTGATGGAGGGGACTGTGGGAAGTTCTGGGAGTTGAAATCCACAAATCTTTAAATTGCCAAGTGGCTTCCCATGCTGCTGCTGGCCTCTTCTCCCTCCTGGTAGTGCTGCTCTTGGCACCACTGCGGAACTGCTCCTGCCTGGCCAGGTTGAATCATCTCAGATTGAAAATCTACGAAAACATCCTGAGTGCCTCCAGCCTGCCAGCGCCCCTACGGGAGTGGCTTCCAGTGGAGCCATGCTGCCTGTGTCATCTTGCCCACTGCCACCTTTTGGCTGCTGAGAGCCAGCCTGCATGCCTATTCAGTGCTGCAGATGTCGGGCTTACCATACATCTACGCTGAGCCCGATGCTGTTTCGACCCAGGCAGGCGCTGCAGCTCTCTTCAGTGTGAGACAGACTTGGGGCTGCCCTTAGTTGTCTTTGTCGCCTGCCTCATCTGCAGGAGCTCTGCAGCCACCTCGTCTTCTGCCCAGCCCACCACCAAGACCTGATCAAAAACCTCTGAAAACCTGAGCGCTGATAGTCTGCCAGGGCCCCTTCGTGAGTGGCCGCTGGTGGAGCCATGCTGTCCCATGCCGGAATGAGAGTTGCAGCGCCTGCCAAGGCCCAAAGAGTACAGGGCTCAATGTAGCTGTAGCCCGGCGCCTACAGCATCGAGTGAGTGGGCAGGCTGGTGTTCAGCAGCGGGCGAGGCGGTACAGGCATTGAAAAGTTCAATCAATCAATTCCAACTTCTCATGCGAAGTTTTTGTGGGACTAAACTTTGCGTGAGAAGTTGGAATTGATTGATTGAGCATCTTTTACGGTAGTCTCACAAACTTGTTTCCCTGCACACAATGGCGAGAAACACGACAGAGCGGGAAATCAGGTACCAGTAGGCAAAGAAAGGCTTGAAGGAAGCAAAGGCACCTGAATGGTGGTGGGTGGAGCAAGTTTTTCTACCCACAAAATCCTCGTCTTCGACAGCTGACGCCAAAAGGCAGAGAAAGAGCTACCGGAAGAAGCCCGGAAGTTGGAATACCCTTTCTCCCCCGTCCCACCCCTTCCCATCTGCCACACTCAAGTTGCATCAATAAAAGGGGCAGGTAGCTAAGTGAGGGGCAGGAAGCCCTGTCGTGCACGGTGAGGGGGGAAGGAGAGAGGAGCCCTGTCTCTCTCCACACGCCCCAATGAAAGGAAACAGCAGTCTAGCTTCTTCCCTTCCCTGCCCTCTGGTGCTGAAAGCAACTGACAGGCACACGCCCAGTCGCTCATTCACACACACCCCGTCTCCCTTCCTAGCCAGCCGAGATGAGGCCAAATTCATTGAGCCAGACTAGTCGCCACCACCTGGGAGGAGAAGAATGCAAGAAATAGGCTTCCTCACAGCGCCTCCTCCCCCTCTTCTCCCAGGCGGCAGCTGTGCGTCTGGCTCAATGAATCTGGTCTGCTGATCTGACCCAATCCTAGCCAGCAACACTGCAGACAAGAACCAGCCACACCAATCCTGCTTCATGGCCGCACTGACAGAGCCCGTATCGGCCACTGCTTGGAGCTCCGGCGCCAGTCTGCTTTCCCCCCAGTCCTAGGTCGACAGGTTGCTCGACCTGGGACTCATAGCCTGGTGCTGATCCCCGCATTGCCCGACCCACGTGTTTGCTCAGTAGGGATTTGGGGACTAGCCGGGCTGACTGAGTGCACAAAATGCGTGGGTGAGGAGACTCTGCAACAGAGCCCATTTCTCGTGTTGGTTGGGTGGAGGCCGTGTGTGTGTGTGTGTGTGTGTGTGTGTGTGTGAGAGAGAGAGAGAGAGAGAGAGAGAGAGAGAGAGAGAGAGAGAGAGAGAGAGAGAGAGAGAGAACACAGCGGATAGGAAACCCTTTCAAACAGCATTGCCTGCAATTCTTGTTATTCCTGCTGTTTCTTTCTCTCGTTCTCATTCTCTCTCACACACACGGACATCTGATAGCTTGAAAAGGACAGGCTGTGCTTTGCTTGTACCATAAGCACATGCTTCCCACAATTTTGCTGCCTTTTCATCCTTTTCTCATGCAGCAGCAACCGGGTAGAGGCGGGGGTGAGCCGATTCCGATGGGCTGCATGGCTTTCTGCCTCATTGTAGCAGCAGCCTAAGCAACGCCTGAGCTCCAGGCCTGGCGGAGCACAAACTGTGGTCGCTGCCTGCTCCATAGCCACAAGGTGAGCTGCAGAAGAGGGGGGCCGTTGGCTACAAGTTTGCCTGGTGCCGTGGGCAGGGCTAGGGCTGGCAAGAGTGTACTGGAAACATCTCCAGCCTCCTGAAGAGGCCGAACTTCCGGCCCTCGCTGGCTCAGCTGATCCGCGGGGCGGAGTTAAGGGGCTGAGCAGCCATGAGGTGACCGCGCTCACCACCTGCTGCACCTCAAAAAAGTTAAGGATCCTTCCCCCCCCCAAAATAAGCCCTTGCCATTTTTTCGAGGGTCAAAAGAAAAAAGACCTGGTCTTATTTTTGAGGAAACATGGTACTATATCTTGAAATTGACTTGCTTGGGTTTCAGAGGGAGTTTGGCGTTGGCCAGGAGGTCTGCTACACAATCTAACTGAAGCCCTGATCACCATGTGGAATAAGAGGGCACCTGAGGCTTTTGAACTGATGCATTTTAGTGAACAGCATAGTATTGTGTTGATTCTCTTCCTTTATGTGTGGCTGGTTCCAGTCATTGTTGAGAGTAAGTCCAGCCTATGTCCTCTTCTTTGTGGGGTTCCACAGACTGGATTCTTGCTTTCTGTTTAACATCCATGTAAGGTGCTGGGTAAGGTCATCTGACAATTTGGAATGAGATATCATCAGTGTGCTGATTATACTCAGCTTTATATCTGTAGCCCTGACCGTTTCAGTGATTCGCAGGCATCTTGTCTGGTCATGTGGAAGTCTGGATGTGGCATAGTAGGCTTTGGTTCAACCCAAGAAAGATCGAGTGGCTTTGAGAGTTTGAACATTCTTGTGCTGGAAATGATCCACCCTAACCCACCCTCCCTCCTTCTCTCCCCGACCTTGCTCGTAATAATCTTTTCTATAAAACTACATAGTCCTTTTGAGTATAATGTGCAAATGAGGATTATCTCTAGTTATCTAAAGAACCAAATACTTGCTAAAAATGTTTCAATTATACATGTGTTTTAAGATGTTGTCTTTAACTTTTAAGATATTGCATCTAATATACTTGATTTCATAATACTTTTCCTAGATCTAATTGAAGGTGTAACAATAATATCGACAGAACAGACCATGGTTACAAAAGCTCAAGGAGATAAAGTTAGACTGCTGTGCATATTTACTCTCGCTACAGCAGATGATAGAACAGTTGAAATTGAATGGAGTACTTTGCCACCAAAAGGGGGAGAACCAGTAAGTAGAAATTATTGTGTAGATATAATACTCATTTTGAATTTAGGTGTGTGCATTGTAAGTTACATTTCTAATAATAATACTGTATCCTTCTCTAGGATACTATACTTTGGAGAAGTATATTTAACAGATTATTTATAGCTAAAACATACAGTGACTTAAAATGTGTTCCGTTCGCCACACAAGTCCTAAAAGTAGGTAAAGAAAACCCAATTAAATAAGGAGTCTAAAACATAATAAGCTGAAAAAGTTCAAGAGACCCTAAAGTGCCATTGTAAGAAAACAAAAAAACGAACTCAACTAAGCACATGTTAAGGCCACTGTTAAGATTTAACTTGTGGCAGTAAGAGTGGCGAAGCATCAATACTTTTCTGCTCTTATTGTATCTACTGAATGCCACCTAAACAGCGGCCTTTTAGAGTTTCCTGGACTCATATTGGAAAGGGTGGCCCGAAGATCAGCCTGCAGGAGCATATGGAAGAATTCTGCAGGCATCTAGCAGATAAAATCGCTTGGATTTGCTCTCAGTTGGATACCAAGCATGATGCAAGTCTTGTGGAGATGTCACCCTGTTGTGTGGATCAGACTTTGATAGTGAATATCCAGAATTACTTTGTTCTTTAAATTATGCAGGACCTCCCATACTCACTGCTGATTATCTTTCTATTGATTAAAACACTTGACATTTCTCCTCCAAATGAACTGATAACCCTAGATATTCACATACTTTTGCTACACAGAAATATGTAGCTTTGGACCATTTTCTTCAATAACTAATTAACAAGTATATTTTTGACAGGGCACTCTTCATCTAATTTTAGAACGTGTGGAGAACAGATCATGTTTTAGGCCATATTTATGCAGATATGTGAAATTTAAAAGAGTTCACAAACTTTTAAACACCGCTGTAGCTTAATGAACCTTTTTTTCCCCCATTCAGGTTATCATATATAATGAAGGCAATGTTTATGATACGTATGATATGAAGGGACGAGTACAATTTGCTAAACAAAATCCAGCATCTGGAAATGCAAGCATTGATATCTTAAATTTAAAACCAGAAGATACTGGCATATACCAATGTAAAGTGAAAAAACTTCCTAGTGTTAAAATTCATAGAGTCCAGTTGATAGTACTTGGTAAGGTATTTATGGTTTGCCTTTTTTGTATAGCTTTGTATGAGGTGGTAAATATGAATATTTAATACATAGGAAGTGCAGTATAATGTAAAAAAATATAATGCACTGTTGGATACTGAGCAATAGTTTGGGTAGTTTTCTTTTAAAATTAGCATCTTGTTTTTTTTAAATTCTCATAAATTTCATTATGTTACCTTTTTCGGTTTAAATCTTTTGAATTATATCCCCATGACCTTGGGAAATTTAAACTAGGAAAAATGAGGCACGATGATACATATGCAATACAAATGATATGTGAATTATACTTTTGTTACATAATATAAATTTATGATTGTGAAAGGGCATTTATCATACTGCTCATTTTACAATATTTGACTTTCTAGTAAAATTCTCTAGATTATGTATACATAATACAAACATAAATTATGCATATCCCAGCCTTTCCTAGCAAGCAGCTCTGTTACTGAATTATGCTGCTCGAAATTTCTGCTTTTTGTTTTTAGTAGAAATATAGGTTGAATTACTAAAATGAAACTATATTTTTAACTTTCAATTTTTTCCCTACAAGTTTTGTGATGTTTCTTCAAATTCTAGATTTTGTAGCTAAGTAATTTATTTGGGAACATACATGTTTCAGAATAAAATCACTAGGTTGAGGCAGTTAAAAATAAACTCACAGAAGAGAACCTGCACCTAGAACTAAAAGAGAGATTGAGGGATTAATATGTTTCAGTTTGTAACTTGTTAGTCTTCCACGTTCTTTGTCAATCATTATTCTAATGTATTTATCCTAGAAAAGCTCTGTTGGGGTAGAATAACCTAAGACCGTGGTTCTCAACCCGTGGTCCGCAGACCCTTAGGGGACTGTGATGCCACAGGGGGTCTGTGACGGCTTGGTGCAGTCTACTGCTTTAAACCTTCAGTTAAGTCTTGGTGGCCATGGTCTGTGGCTGCAAAAGGTATTTAAAAGGGGTCCATGGTGAAGAAAAGGTTGAGAACTTCTGATCAGAGAATAACTGGTCCAAAGTCAGCCAGTTGGCTTCCATGGCTAACGAAGTTTACATGTTGATTTTATTTAACCTAAGCCAATACCCACTGGTTCTGACATACTGTCATCATGGTAATTCATATAATTAGAAATTATATCTCTATAACACATACAATTTACTGTGATATTGCAAATCAAAGGCTTGTAGAATAGTAGTAGCTTGGAATGGTTAACTGTTACAATCTGAAATGAAACAGGTATTTCAGCAGGATTATAGGTTGTTATCGCCTAAAGTTTAAAACTTTTCTTTGACTCACAGATTAGCATAACAGTCCAGTAAGATACATGCTTGAGTTAAGGAGGCACTTACAGGATTGTTGTGAATCTTATTGTGAACCGAGAAAAGGGTATGGTTTTAGGGTTGATATGCAAATATGTGATATAGTTCTGGATTTGGTCTCACAGTGTTGCAGAGTAAATCGCTACTGTTTAATACCCTGCTAAAATCTCCTGGGTATAAAAATATTCCTGAGTATACAAGCAAATGCCAATTTATTTAATCATAATTAAAACTTACATTAGATTATTTATTTGTTAGAAAAACCCATGAAGACTAAATGCCACATTGAAGGATCACAGGAGATTGGAAGTGATCTTACTCTGAAATGTAAATCCCAAGAAGGCTCTCCCATCATAGTTTACTCCTGGAAAAAAACTACTGGTTCACAAGAACTTCCAGCAACAGCATTACCAAGTATGCTTTCATGTTATTAATATATTTTTCATAGACAGGGCTATTGTTTTACTGTCTTCAAATGCTAAATTAATTTTAGATATAACTTTGGAAAATCATTTTGTTTAATTTATGTTATTATAAGGTATTTTATTTACCATGTCATTGTCCAAAATATTTCTCAATGGTATATATCATTAGACTTTTGAGTTGTTAAAACTAGTTGAAAGGGGATAATAGACTAAAATTTAGCTGAAGGAAACAGAACTATGGCATTGTTCTCTACTGTTTACTGTTGCCCATATTCTTTTAGAAGGATTAATGTAGAAAGGTTCAGGATGGAATATTTGTTTTGTTCCTAAATGGCAAATGCTTAAGTAAAAATTAAGATGCATAAATAAAACATTTGGTAGTAGAAAGGGAGCATGAGTAAAATGTACATACAGTATTACTACCCCAAATATATATCTATTAGGCTATTCCCTAATGAGAGTAAGTACAGAAACGTTCTAAGAAATACTAAGAAATTCTGGACTAGTTTTGAAGCCAGCCAAAAACACCAGTTTAGAATCTGCCAGCTTTAATAAGTTGCTTTGCTTCAGGTCCTTGGTTCAATGAATTTGCAAATCCTTGTGTAAGAATCTTTATCTTTTTTTTAATCTTAAGTGGAGCTAATTCTCTAAGACTCTTGAGGTAATTATAATATTTCATAAAGTCTTCTTGGTAGCTGATAATACTTATCCAATGTAGACTTACCTCAGAATGCTAAGCAGGGAAGTAGTCTTGCAAAAGACATGGTTGCTCTAACAATCTCAAAGTAGTGCATTGAACAAACTTCTCATGTATTATGAATTGTCTTATTTGAAGAATTCACACATCACTAATAATTTTGTAATGTCATAATAGTCATTTAGTTTCTTTATCAGAAAATCTATCTCTCCCTTAAAATGTATGTGATTTGTGAACTACTCTGATCACAGAAAAAATGTTCTTCTGTAGAAATGCTTATATGCACAGGCATTAGGAGAAGAGCTATCTACCCACATTTCCAAAATAATTCTAGTACTCAGTATTAGCTGTAGATTTAGATTAATAAAATATGCTATATTTAAGTAATAAAGTGACATTACATAAAATAACATATTAAGTTATTGTTTTTTATTCTGTAGATTGTTGCAAAGATTATAACAAATACCTTAAATATTTACAGATGAAAATACAGGTGACTTATTTGTGAAAAATGCCTCTCAGACTTATTCTGGTACTTACACATGTTTGGCTTACAATAAAGTCGGGAGAGATGAGTGTTCTGTCATACTGACTATTACACCCCGTAAGTATTAGTCAACAGGCAAGTGAAGTAATAAAAATAGACATCAGGTAAATAGTTGTTATTAAACTGCAAAATTAATTTCTGCTACCTGACATTAATTTTTTTTGTTGCTTTTTTTTAGCTATAGATAGAGCTGGTACTATTGCTGGAGCAGTTATAGGAACTCTTCTGGCACTCAGCTTAGTGGCTCTTTTCATTTTCTGTTGCTATAAGAAACGAAGAGACACAAAATATGAAAAAGAAGTACATCATGATATCAGGTGCGGCATTTTGATTAATTGAATATTTCAAAATTTTATTTCTAAAAACATTAATTCCTAGAAATATTGATTTACCTGATTTTAGCTGCAAGAATAGCAGCTAAATAACAGTGGAAGTGTCTAGATAAACTTTTGCTTGAAAAATGGTTTCATATGATTTGGTTTATCGTTGTGATTACACAAAATTCACCAGTTTATAAAACAAAGTGGAGAAATATTGGAATGGGCCTAGCGAGATTTTGTTTTATAAATGACAAAATAAATATTAGAATGTGTGAAAAATTAAACCTGATTAAGAAGGTAGAAACTGTTGAGTGTAATTCAATATAAAGAAACTTAATAGCAATAATAATGGAAATATTAAACATTCTAAAACTAAACAAAATCTAAAAGAACATTTAATCAACCAAAAAGGTTGGTATCTTTTAGATGAATACTGAATAGATACTGATATTTGCCCTAGCATTGAAAAGCAGTTCTTCAAAGCCATTTTGTTAGCTAAAACAACAAAAGCCGTAAATTGTTATTCTTAATACAGCAAGAAAAGGGAATGATCAATGTATAATTTTGTATATAAATATTAGCATTTTTAAATATTAAAATATAACGTAACATAATATGATATATATTAGTGTATCAATTTCTTCCATTCTTCAATAAATTACATATTTTATTTTTTCTTCATTTCTTTTATTTCTTGCCCTTGAATTTTTTTTCTTTTGATAGTGAAACTGAAACTTGGGAAACACTAATTGTCTTAAAGGATGCACTCTGCTACCCAGACTCACCTCAGGCTGATCGGCAGCATATAAATTAAACAAATTAATTATTAGTAAATAAATAAAATGCATCTTAAATTGCCATGCATTTATTTGTTTACATTTATTTAGGCTCAAAGAATGTAGCTTAGAATAAATGAGAATAAAAATAGTTTATGTCACATACATTTATTTGACAAAAACATTCTAAAAAATTAAGGATAGAATAAACCAGTGGCTGGGGAATGATGGAAGTTAAACTTTACTCGTCTTAAAGTTGCCAAGTTTTAGAAACACTCTGATAGAGAAAACAAGTATTTTGCTATTATGATAGTGTTAGTACCCTTCATTAAATAAAAAGTATTAATGAGTTTTTAGTGTTTCTAAAGATTCTTAAGTAAATTCTAAATATGTTTCATTTTCAGAGAGGATGTCCCTCCTCCAAAGAGTCGTGCCTCAACAGCCCACAGCTATATAGGGAGTAATCGATCATCTTTGGGCTCAATGTCTCCATCTAATATGGATAGTTTTACCAAAACTCAGTACAATAAAGTGCCGAGTGAAGATTTTGAACGTACACCCTCTCAGAACCAGTACTTTGATCCACCAAAGGTAGCTGCACCTAATCTAAGTAGAATGGGAGCTATTCCTGTGATGATACCAGCACAAAGCAAAGATGGTTCCATAGTATAACATGACATTAATTTGAAGTTTCACCAGTTCATTACCACATTGATGATTACTTTGTTCCAGTTCTACACATTTAAATATACTCTTGAGCATCAAGATATGTGCTTAGCTCAACATATTTTTATTAAGTTTTACTGCTTGCATTGAAAAAAGTTGACAGTGAGAAAATGTTATCCACATTTGTAGGGATTTCTAAAGAAATATTCAAATATGAATTATTGATCTATTAGTTATAGTAGATTGTATGACATGAAGCATTTTGTATTTACATTGTTATAGATACCTGTTTTTATGAGAACTGTTATAATGATAGTTTTTCTGTTCACAAATCTGAAAATAGAGACTTGTATTCTTGTAATATTGATTCTGGAGTACTCTTCTCAAAAACTTAGACCATTTAAAATGCGTTATTAGTTATAGTAATGCACATGTTGACCATATTTACCATGTCCTTTCACATACTTTCCTTTCTGTCCTTTCACGCCTCTCTTTTTTTCGCTCTTGCTCTCTCTAGTCTTACAGGATATTGCTTATTATATGTGGATAAACTATTCCTTTCTAGATATGTAACATTGAATGGATTTAGTCAGCATACTAACTATAAACTGTATCTGATAGTGAAATTAAACCTGAATTCAATCATTAATGATATTGTACTTGCCATTTTGAAATTCCCTGTTTTTTATAAAGATTTGTGCAAATAGATTTTACATATTGGACCAGAATACTTAAATTTAATTTGTAAAGTATACTAGCACAATTACATTTTTGTAGTAACGTTTTCTGTAACCCAAGAGCTGGTGAGGGCTTCCCCACTATATTAATATCCTCAGTGTTATCATTTAGTACTTTTTAAATTAATTCATCCTATTTATATTCCTCCACTGCTTTTATTACCAATTAAAAAAAATTGGAATACCAAAAAGTGAATATCAGCTTAAGCTGGTAGTTTATATGTATATGTGACAAGTTATAAATTCTTATTAGGAAATTGCTCCCAATGAATTATAAAGTTTGCTTCTGTCTTTCTTTTTCTTATTCATCATGTCCAATTCTTGGAGACTGCTTGAACAAGCCCCCTGTAGTTTTCTTGACAAGGTTTTTCAGCAAGCCGTTGCCTCCTTCTAGGGCTGAGACAATGTGACTAGCCCAAGATCACCAGTTGGCTTTGTGCCTAAGGTGGGATTAGAACTCACTGTCTCTCAGTTTCTAGTTTGATGCCTTAACCACTTCACCAAATTGGCTCTTACGCTTTTCTTACACATGAATAATTTTAAAAATGTACTGCAACTTTAAATATTTACACTTGATAACTTAATTTTTTTGAAATTGTGATTCTTATATACATGAATAATAAAAAAAGATATCAAGAATTAATATTTAAACTTCTCTTGCAGTAACCCAAATTAGTATATAGATATTTCTTGTTTTACAATCACAATTGGGACCAGAATTTCAGTTGCCAAGTGATGCAGTTGTAAAGTGATATATCATGTGATCACATCACTTAGCAATTTCAGCACTCCTGAATTATGGATTGTTAAGCAGAGAGAGTCCCACATACCACAGAGAAGAGGAAGCCTGGTGCAGGCTACATCCAAGTTGGGGAGAGCTGCAGTGTGGTACAAAGGTGCTGGAATCCTCAGCTTCTCCATCCCGAGTCTCACATACCACAGAGAAGACGTGGTCTGGTGCAGGCTGCATGCAAGCTGAGGAGAGCTGTAGCGTGACACAATGGTGCTGCACTCTGAGAAGCCTCAGCTATCCCACCAAGCCGAGCAGATCTTAATCGCTGCAGGGCCGTACATCCCTCCCCCATCTGCCTATTTCCTCCTGATCTGTGCCCTTTTGGCCACCCCGCAAAGCAGCACTGGTCAACCATTCCTTCTCCATTCTTGCAAGATCTGGGGAAGACTAGAAGATTTTTGAAGAGTAACTAGAATTGGAAATACGGCTTGGAGAAGGAATGGCATGCATGGTTTGGAAAATGAGGTATCTGAATCATCGCAAGAATGGGACTTTTGCCATTCTCCAAATAGTGCATCCACTCTTATGAAACTTGGGGATGATAAGAAAGTTCTGGGGCTGAAGTAGAAGCCTGGGGGTGGTGTTAGCTGGCTGAGATTGCAGAGAGTCATGAGCCTCTACTTTAGCCCAGCCCTGCCATTGTGCAGGATGGTCAAAAAGTAATAGATTGAAGGAAAATATATGGGGGGGATATTGTTGAGCCCCTGAATTTTAATCCATGATTGCAGGACTGTTGCAGTGAGCTTAAAGTCATAGTCTTAAACTCATTTTTTCAGTTTCATAGTAATTGAATGGTCATAAATCAAGAACCACCTGTAATATGTTACTCTTAATTGTAGTAAAGTGTTTCTGTGTTATCTAATTTTAATTTGAATAATTTTTATTTCTAAATGTAATGCAACATAGTAGTACAAATAACTTTTATATTTATTAAGTGGACCTGATCTGATAATATGATATATTGAATTAGATAATAAACAATTTTTGAAGTGTACACGCTTATTACTAAATTTAGATGTTGGAGAGAAGTATTAGTCTTCATATATCGAGGTCTTTTAGGTTTCTTGATACTGTTAGATATAAATTTTTATGTCTGCCTTAAATATGTGTTCAATAAACTTTATATTTGATTGAATGTCAGATTTTTCCTATAAAATTTCTGTCTGCACCATGAAAAACAGTTTTTGAAAAAATACCACAATTTCCTTTATTGGTTAATATTTTCTGCCAAATGCTGGTTAAGTCACTGCATAATTTTATATTTCAGACTTTCTGCCTTTACTAACTTTATAATTCCTTCACGGGGTTTGAACTTACTCATACAACTTCCACAGCACAAGACTACTGAATTATTGTTATTATAACCTGTCTTCTTGCTTTTTAAAATGTAATAGTAAGATAATAATAAAAATCAAATGTTCAGTAAGAAGGCAGCTTCCTCTTAAATTTATATTGGATAAAACCTAACTATCATGTTTGAAGCTGGCTTACTGAAATCAGTCTAGTCAAACTCGTGAGTTTTTAAATTATGTTTGCACATTGATGTTTTTAAAAAGGTGTGACTATTGTAATAACAAAGGAGTTCTTCGTATGTGTTCACATGCTTTCAGAAAAAAATCAAAGGATTTGGAAATGCTTTATGAACATATGGTGTGGTATACATTACTCTGAAGTACTACACTCAAGAATTTGACTACATTGTTTAATAGGTTTGAACAGTTCTGTCGTTCTGTTGTCTTAGTACAGGAGTGTCAAACTCGCATCAGGGCGGGGTCATGGGACATATTGGGACTTTTTCCCCCTTTGCTAAACTGGGTGTGGGCGTGGCCAGTGCGTGACTCATCCGACCCACTGGGCAGGAGTTTGACCTAGTAGATTGCTTCAGTGTGTATACTTAATAGTAGAAATCAGACAAAATGCAAAATGCTGTTTGAAGTATGAAGAATTCTGGAACATTTAATTTTATCGTTGCTCAGTCTCATGAAAATAATGAATAGTAAAAAGATACAGTGTTTTATCAGCAAAATGTGATTTCTACATATTTAAATGTAGGATAGTCTGGTTGTATTTGTATATATAGTAGGAATTGATTTGGTTTGGACTATTCTATACTTCTAGACCGTATTCAAAGTAATTTACATTTGATAAAATCTGATATTTTGTATATTTCTTTTCATGAGGCTGTGTTTCAATTGTGATGTATCAGGGCTCAAGAAAAAGTAATTATTTTACATATAGTAATAAAAAGGCATACAACCTGGGATGATACATATTAAGGCAATTCGACCTTTATCTCCCACAAGCTATTAGTAGGAAAAGAGATCAGTCGATTATTACACACCCTACCCTTATGAGCCCTTTCAGTAGTTGTGTATAGGTTGTGCAACTATTGCCAATTTTTATGATAAATTTATTTTGCCTTTTTAGAAATAGCTTTTGAATAAGTAAATTAATTGGTTTATATTAATAGATTGTTGGCTTATGTTAGTGTATGAACTTAAGATTCCTTTTGAACATGAAGGTTTTACATTAATGTATGTGTCAAATCTGTCAAATAACATGGGAGTTAAATTATGTTATGTTACAAGCCCATTAGCTTTATATTTAGTTAATGTTAATACAGTAACTCTTTTTATGACCCTGTAAATTGTTTACAGTACATCTTTTAAATATATATATACAAAATATTGTTCTATATTTTTTAATCAGGAAATGTCAATGACAAGAGTATGTATTTTTTCATATGTAGAACTGGCAACTTTTAAAGCCAAACGCACCCTTTCCTGGAATTGTGTGGCTTTGGAATACTGTAGAACAGGGGTGTCAAACTCAAGGCCTGGGGGCAGGATCTGGCCCACGTTGTGCTTAGATCTGGCCCTGGGGAGCAGCCTGGAAACAGCAAAGGACTGGCCCACTGTGCTTCTGCCAACAAAAACAGAGCTCAGGCAGGCTGCAGGTGGCACTCCTGTGCTCCATTTTCACTGGCAGAGGGTTGCAGAAGGCCGTTGCAGCCGAAAGCAGAGCTTGGGAGCCTGTTTTCGCTGCCAGAGGGTTGCAGGAGGCCGTCGCAGCCAAAAACGGAGCATGGGAGCCCGTTTTCTCTAGCAGAGCACTCAGGCCTACAGACAGCCCCAACACAAGTGACATCAAACTGGCCATGCCCACCCCAGCTCCCCACGTTCAAAGACAACCCTGATGCGGCCCTCAATGAAATCGTTTTACACCTCTGCTGTAGGAGAAAAAGGGTTGCTTATTTAAAAAGAGAATCAAAGCACATCTCTGGATCACAGTAAATGGAACAAATTGTAAAGAACAATTTGTGAGGCACCATCACAAGTTTTGGGTTTTGTGATGAACCCATTTATATGTGGATTTTTTTTCTACATTTTTATAAGCACTGAAATTTGTGGAAGGAACTGGTTTTATTACTGGTATAATGTTTTATTACTGGTATAATGTGTGCAATAAAGATATTAGTAAATCATATTGTGATTTTCTTAAATATAGCATCTTTGTTTTGTAAATGGTTTTAAAAATAATTTGTTCATATTAAGTATGTTATTCTTTACATAACTAAGCCAAAACAAAAAAAAATGGCAAAATTACCAAAGATTCTGGGGCATGATTATATTCATGGGGTTGGAAATATACATTTTTCATATTTTTTTAAAAATTGTGTGAATTTAATAAAAATGTTATATATAGTCCAGGTTACATTGCAAAAATTTTCTAACACAAAATTGTTTAAAACAAATACAAAGAAGAGTAAGTTGTATGGACATAATTTATTATAACAAGCATTACCAGTCTTTTCCTACTGCTTTCTATATTAAGAACTCGAAGCAGATTTTTTTTTTTGAAATTATTCTGTTTCCTGTGCTCCTCCAAAGTATGGTTTATGTCATGTTATGTTAAAAGGAATATATGTCAAAGTCTTACTAGACGCAATAACACATTTTAAGTATTTTTATTCAGATAACTAAGTTGACTAT
>JANHFL010007964.1:200574-218775 GCA_032468155.1 Oxyrhabdium leporinum
GATTCAGGTTTTTCCCAGATGTGCCAACATGGTTTCTTTAATAAACTCTTACTTGGATTAATTCTTATCTGAGTGCTCAGTGATTTATTGGAACTTAGATGGAACGCTGACAATTTTTTCCCCTTGTTTTGCTCCCCAAAACCTAGGTGCGTCTTATACTTCAGAGCCTCTTATACTCCGAAAAATACGGTATATACTTTCATTCTTTGGTTTCTAGAATTACTTTAATGTGTATAGATTTTAACTCTTAACATTGACTTGATACTTAATTCATGACTTTTTAGTGCTAGAATTTGTGTAGCATTATTGCAGAAACTCATTAAATTGCACCATTTGATATTCCAGTGAAGGCTGTGTGCATATACACAGAGTGTAAATTCTTAATTTTGTAGACTAAAGGAGAAAAGGAATAACTGTTAAATAACAAATAAAGACTTTCAATGTAATGGTGACATAATTACTTATTTCAGCCATTCATGGGAAAGGAAGGAAGATCAAATTAAGAAAACCTCAGAGTGGAAGCTCTGCCCCTTTAATATCTACATACATGTATGAAAGGGGAATAACATGTGGTATGGTTACAATATTGGTCTTGTCACTTTGATGAAAGCCACAGCTACATTTATAAAATGCCTATCCGAATATAAGAGGACTGACTCTCATACAGAGAAATAACTTTCTCAAACCCTTACTCATTCCTCTTCTTTTTAGCAGAAACAGAAAAAAATTAAGCAGAAGAAGGCAGATAGTGTGAGGTAGGTGACTTGGGAAAGGAAGGAAAGAGAAAGGGAAAAGTAAAACTAGATAAGGCAAAAAGAAGAGGTAACTGGGCAGAAAAGGAGCCCTGTTTAGCAATAGCACTTAGACTTATATACCACTTCACAGTGCTTTCCAGCCTTCTCTAAGCAGTTTACAGGATCAGCATATTGCCCCCAACAATCTGGGTCCTCATTTTACCGACTTCAGAAGGATGGAAGGCTGAGTCAACCTTGAGCCTGGTGAGACCCGAACTGCCAAATTGCTAGCAGCCGGTGATCAGCAGAAGTAGCCTGCAGTACTGCATTCTAACCACTGCGCCACCGCGGCTCATTTAGGTATTGAAAGCTGGATAACATACAAGTTAGTTAATTAATTTGTTGCTTTCAAATCAGTCTTGACTCTTGGCGACTCCTTGGAGAAGTCTTTGCAGTTTTCTTGGCAATATTTCAGAAATGATTCGCTATTGCCTCCTTAGGGCTGACAAGAGTGACTGGTTCAAGGCCACCCAGTTGTCTTAGTCTTGTTTCTAATCTGGTGCCTTGAGCTACTACTGATTCTCAAATTATTTTTGTTGCATAGTTAGCCAAATGTTTAGATTTTTTCTACATATTAAGTCCTTCCCAAGGTCCTTAGATAGGCAGATGTTGTTTGATGGTTCTGTCACAGTATGTAAACTGCTATGCTGCCTTTTGCAATTGATTTTGTCAATGAAGTGTTTTGGGATTGCACCCAAGGTGCCTATTACTATTGAGACTATCTTTGCTTTATTTTGCCATTGCTCTTTTAGATGCAGGTCTTTGTATTCCCCCCCCCCCCAGCTTTCTTTTCTATTTTGTTATCTCAAGGTATTACAATGTCCACTAACCAGTTTTTGGTCTTATCAACAATTGTTAAATCTGGGGTGGTATATGGCAGGCAATTGTCTTTTTGAATGTTAAAAACTCAGAGCACTTGATCTATTTTGTGATCCCATCAGTTCTTGCTTACAGTTAATTGTAAGTTACAGTCCACTTGTGCTGAATGGGTGGCAAACAAATTTGAGAGATATTTATTTCTTGCAGATATTCCAATGCACCATTGTTGCTACTTTGTTATACACTTTAAAGTCTTCTTCATTCTCATGATGTATGTATAAGGTCATAAATCATTTTTTCTGAGTTCAAGATCAGTGGACAATCATTTCTGAAACTCAAGCCCAATTTGGGGAATTATCTAAATTAAATAGAGAGAACAAAGGCCCTATGTGCAATCCAAGTCTTGGAAAGAAATGTTTAAAGTTGAGGTCTGAAAACACACACACATACACACCTTATTTACAAAAAATGTATTTACCAGAATGAGATTCCTCAGTCAACTTTCAGCCTATACAACTTTTGTCCCATGAGCGTCAAGTATTTTTATATTTTAGAGACAAAACATTTTTTGCAGGACATTTGGACCGTCACCTAATATAGCATTTAACAGTTTCAGTTTCTATAAAGTTCACAAGTGGCATAAAGTAATATAAACAACTAATTTGAGGCATTATATGTTTTTAAAGCCATTTATTTTTATAAACAATAGAAATTCACATATAAAACTGAAGTTGAGCTCTGCTAATATTAACAAAGCCTGAACCATCATTCCAAAAGTAGATTCTTGGCTTAAATTTGTGATGTCTGATATTATACACTCGTAAAATTAAAGGTAATATTGTACAACTACTGAGATCATGTCTTTGGGAAAAAGCTTTTTTTTAAAATAACTTCCATCATGAAAGGTAATTACATTGATCTGAAAAAAGAGTAAACCTCCATTACACCAGTAAAATGCTATTTATAATTCAAAACTTTTATAAAAAGATCCGGAAAAGTACCTAAAATAGTTTCTTTTTTATAAAATTCAGTAATAATATATTGCTTGCAATAAATAAAAAATGCAGATGAATACTGGTGGTTCCATTATTTCTTAATACTGAAAACTGTATTTCACCTGTTATCCCAGGTTATTTACAAGTGGTTAGAAGTATTAGTTAAATTAAGCTGAAATATTGGTAATCGGTGACAAAGGAAAATATTTATTAAACTGGAAATTCATTTGGAGGAATTTTTTTCACAAACCATTCCTCCAAATATACCGCTCAAAGTATAGAGATAGTAATCATATCATGATGTTTGGGCAATGTATGTGCATGCACATAACCAATGTGGGAGACTCTTAAACATCCATGTTTTTAAGACATGGTGCCCCATGTACCATGAATGGATTCACACAGTTCAACTAATAATGGAAATCATCCTCTTTTAATGAACCCATAATTCCTTGCGGGGTGGAGTCTCATCAATTGAATGAAGCCAAGTGTTTACTGGCCAGATGCCCTTCCTGGTGCCAATATTTTTTTCAGCAGATATAGTCTCAGTGTGCTTGGAGAGAAATATCTGCCTCTACATAGGATCAAAATCTCAGCCCCGATTGTGAGGTGAGAGCGCCACCTTTAGGCCACCTCACCACTCTCAACTAATAATGGAAATGATATGAAATGAAAATTCTACCCATCTTTATTTTTGTCTTTAAAAACGCAAATACATGTAGCTACCTTGTGTACCTACAAGCTTATTTGTTTTCCAAAATACTGCTCAAATGTGCAAGTTTTTCCCCAGTCTAAATCATAGACAAGCAAAAGTGGAAAATGCAAGTTTGCCATGGCTATATGGATACATTGGATTTCATGGCTGCCCGTCCCATCTGTAAACATGGCAGTTTTGAGCAGTTCTTTAGCAGTTGTTCAATAGCAATATGACGGACATTAAGCTCAGAAGCTAAGGAGTCTTTTTCTTGTACTTGCTTTGTTAACTCTTCAAACACATCTGAAATCAATAAAGGTGGCACATAAGCCTATAACATCAAATAGTTACACGAATTAAGAGTTGCAACGATGTACTTTCATTTATGAGATATCTTAGAACAAAATTAAAAATGTGAGTTGTAGCTGTGCCCAGACTCAACACAAACCTACCATGAAATGTAGCAATTTGGGACCATTTTTAATACATCTGATGTAAAACTAAGGTGTCTGACCGACTAAAAATCTTCCCCAAGTTCTGCTTGCTATATGTAATTGAAGAACTCAGAAAGCTGGGTTTTAAAAAATGAGACTATGTATCAAAAAAGGGTGAAATATACACACTTTTAATAAATATCCATACAGGGACACACTATTGGCGGTTGTTAGTTTTCTAAACTGCCTTGGTAAGTAGGACATGAGATACTGTTCAACTAAGTGACTGAAAAGATTTCCATTGGTTCTCCCATACCTTCCCCAAAATGAGAAACTAAGTATTTGTCAGTTCACTATTTATCCTTGCTCATCCTGAGACGATCAAAGTCCAGTACTGTTTCTATGAGACTGACTTTAGAATATATTTTCTTTATGGAAGATGTGAATGTCTTGTGCTTTACCAGTTAATCAGGGGCAGTTCTATTCCTGTGCATCATTCCTTCCCTGGCACAAACTCCCATTAACCTATTTGTACCTGTTGGAGACATTCCTCACAATACAATCCATTCTTGCTACAAGATGCATAATGTACCATGCTAAAATAGCAAGGTTACTGACATAGTCATAGGACTAGAAGGGATGAATATCCAATATTTCCTAAAATCCTCAAGCAGTGGAGGTTTGACTGATATTTAAAAAATCAAACTCTGTATAAATTTCTATTGAATTAGACATGTTTCACATCCTAAAAGATAGCTACCCTTAAAATAAATTTGGTTTTATTTGGAGGGAAAAAAATGTTCATGCATTCTTTAAAAATGATGTTAAAGGCATGAATCTCAAACATCCCTGTCCCAATTAGTTTCTTTATGCTTATATACACAGTTAATTTTCTTACAAATTTCCTTTCACTACCATGAACGTATATAACATTACTTTTAATGTTTGTTTCCATACAAAATAATGGAAGGGCAGAGCTGGGCAATAGAAGATCACTCAGGACCACATAAAGTATGCTAAGTTGAGGACTTCATGTAATCTGATCTCTGCAGTGCACAATTTTTTATGACAGATAAATAAGCAACAACTGAATAGTCACAGTAAGTTTCCAGGTACTTTCAGATCTGCCTTCTCCAATAAGAATCTTAACTGTCTAATATAGGAGAGCTGCACAATGTAAAGAATGCTAGGGGGTAGATATTTTTTTTGTTTTTAGTGCCATTTGATATGTAGGCCACGTCTCCCTTAAGTTTGACTGTTACCATAATTACTGAGAATCAAAAGAATATTGCTACAGAACATATAGCAAATAAGCCACCCAGAGTCACTTTATTGGTGACAGGATTGGCATATACATTTAATAATAATAAAAAAATGGTTGAAACTGTTTTTGATTTGCTTTCAATGACTGATACAAGTTTAACTTACATATGCATCATGCATGTGTGTGTACACACAACACATACATAGCATAAATCTTTTTTTAGGGATATAAAATGGGAAAATAGTCTTATAAACATGTATTAATCAGCAAATATTAACATGTATCTCACCATGGACTTGCTTGAGTAATTTCCCATTCAGCTGCTCGACTTCTCTCAGAGGCATCTTATTCACTGGTAAGAATTAAAGACAAAGTAAATTGTTAATGAGTGTATGTATAAATGGGAAATTAAACACCAACAGTATATATATTAGTGAAGTAACTATATAAAGAAACTATACACACATGCACTATACATATATACATACATATATACATTTATACCTTTATATTAAGTCAGTGTTGGGATTCTTTTTTTTTTCCTCTTACAATTATAAATCAAATTACTAAAAGCACTACCATCCCTTTTAAAATACAATGCAATATATAAGTGGAAAATAGCTGTTTTTGCAATTTTTCAACCATTCTCTTTTAAATGATGCATCCAATCCAACTTTTATCCAAATAATTTTTATATTATGAAATAATAACTATTATCATGTTGTAGATTTGGTCTGAAAATAAATACGGACTGATTAACAAAATTGTGAGGCTGCTTATGAAGGTTCCAGAAGAATCCATCAATTTAAAGTCCTTCCTAGCTGATCCGGGATTGCTATAAGAAGTAACCTTACATTATATTCTCTAAGTAGATAGATGGACTAGTATATTTAGTCAACAATGCAAATATACATGTTTTAATCAAAACAAAATAGAGCTCCTTTAATGGAGCTTATGTTGTTGAAGGTAAGTTTAGATCACATTAACAAAGCACAAAATAAAACAGTTGTTCCATAAATTTAATAGATTTATTGTTTTTAAATTAAGAGGGCATATTATTTAGTATGTGTTCACAATTAAAAAATCACGTTTCTTTAGCCTAAGACTAGTTGACAAAGTTGACTAGTTGCTGGATTCAAATTGTAATAAAGTTATGCACCAACTGAACATTTACTTCTTTCAATACTTACAAGTTAGTATTTTTGTTTTCCAGGTGCTACACAAAGTTTATATATACAAATGGGTTTATAAATTACTTCTTGCACTTACACTGCTCTCTGCTGCATTGGGGAAATCTTCGTGCACAAATATCTGGATCTTTTTTGGTTTTTCCCAATTCCGATGACTGATTATGACTAGACCATAATGAATTATTACAACAAAATGATGCACTTCTTTGTTGCAATATGTCAAATCTAAAATCACCAGATTCTCTTGATTCTAGAATATTCTGTGAACAATTTGTAATACTCCCAGAGCTTTCATTGACCCATTTTGCAGAATACTTAGGGACTTGGGAATCAAACTGTGGAAGTAACTTTCTTTCTCTCTGATGTCTAAAACTAAAAATCCGATGCTGTGTCGGTTTCGAACCTTCTGAATCCAAATCTCTATCTTTGTTTTGTGCATACTGTACAATCCAGTTAATTTTTTTGCTCAAAATGTTTTTCACTTCTGCATATGTACTTTTGGACAATTTTGATTGTGGGCAACTCTGGTTTGCTATTAAATGGAATTTCTCAAAACAGTCTCTATGTCCTCTTAATGATCTTGTATGCAGAAGATCAGACTTTGGTATTCCTAAGAAGGGGAAAAAAAGAAATAAGTAATATAATTCCATGAATAATACTAAATTATAGACTGAAAATACTTTGTATATACTTCATATATAAAATTTCTTTAATTTGTTCTTTAGTTTGATAATAAATTCATTCCATTGTCTCATAGCAGTGGTAATGATTTCTTTGTGTCTTTTGGAAATTCCGAAATAGACTGCAGATATGGTTAGCTACAGGTTCTAAACTTACAACCACAATTCAGCCCAGAATTTCTGTTGCTAAGCAAGACAGTTAAGTGAATTTTGCCCAATTCACTACAATTTGCTACAGTTTCTTGCTACAGTTAAGTGAATCACGCCAGTTGTTAAGGTAACCCAGTTGTTAACTGAATCTTGATTACCCATTGAGTGTGCTTGTCAAAAGGTCACAAAAGGTAAGGTAATCACATAACCCCAAGACACTGCAACCGTCATGAATGAGTCAGTTGCCAAACATCTGAATTTTTATCACATGACCATGGGGATGCTACAACGGTCAGAAGTGTGAAAAATGGTCCAAGATCCATTTTTTTCAGGGCCATTGTAACTTTGAATGGTCACTAAATGAACTGTGGTAAGTTGAGGACTACCTGTACTAGAACTAGATTTCATCATCATGAAATTTGGAGCAACTTTCTCTGTAATAGATTTTTTCCCAAAAAACCTACAAAAAATATTTCAGTATATAGCTTGTATTTCCCTCTTTAACAATGTTTACACAACTGAAAATCAATCTGAACTCTTTTCATTTGAAATAATATGCAGATTTTTTCCCCTGGATATTGGAATTACATCTTTTATCTAGTTTTGCCAGGATGCTTTGCGAATAATAGAAATATACTTTTTCAACTTCATAGTTGTTTTATATCATACCTCCTTGAGAGCAAAAAAGTGACCTAAATGGGAATTCCCTTAATGTAAACCCCCACAAGTGTTACAGCAACCCAGAGAGGTAGGCTGAATTGAATTGAAACCCACAAAGTGGGTGTTTGACCAAGAGTTACCGAATGAGTATGGCTAAGTTTGAATGTGAATATAATCCAAACATCAGCTCAGGAAACTGGATAAATCTATATGTTGGTAACACCAATGTCCAATAATAATTTTGTGTAAATGTTTAAATAAGTGTGTAAGGGAGTGCAATAGCCCAAAGTAGTAACTTATTTATTCACTAACACCATTCTATGTACATTTGAATATAAAGTAATGATTATATATATTATCAAGAGCATCTAATACTGTCCACTCACTGAATGAGAGAGAACAAACACTATTCAGTCTTACAGGATTTTGTAAGCATCTTCTTAGTACTGTGATTAACCTATCTTAGCACTGATATTAGTTTCTGCGTAATATCTTAAGAGTATCTGCATGGCTACTTATCTTTATTTCATGTGAGTGATATAGTATATACTTGGAACCTTTAATTTACGAATCTTGAAAAAACAAATTTAAATTATCTCTGTTCATAAATAACAAATGGAAGTGTCATGCAATCTGTTTAGTAAAACAGGCATGGGATTTTTCTAGTGAACGTATTACTTTCATAGCACAATTTGTCACAAAATTCTTACGATGCTTGAAATTGTTACTGGTTTTCGGAATAAAATCTCATTATTTGTATCTCCCAGATGATTAATAAAAATGTGTATATTTTATTCAGTACTGCAAGACAATTGGTAACTGTTTTGTCCAAACCTGCAAATTCTTGACAAAATGCATGAGAAGCATTATTTCATTGAGAAAATTAAGGAACTGTAACTTAGGATATAGAAAAGTAAGCATTTATTTAAAAAATGAAATATATTTAAAATCTAAGGGGAAATTGTTGACTGATAAAGCAATGTTATCAAATTAGAAAATGACAGAAGTGACTATATATGGGGAAATGTTAGGTTCCTTCCTTTCCCCTCTGCCTTTGGGTCCATTCTGATTCATGATAACTATATAGATAAGTCCTGCAATTTTCTTGGCAAAAGTTTTCAAATTGGTTTGTCATTACTTTCTACCTACAACTAAGAGTGGATGACTGGTCCAAAGTTGCCCAACTAGGTCCATACGTAATGCAGGATCAGAACTCAAGTTTCTCACTTCTAGTCCAATGCCTTAACTATTAAACCAAACTGGCTTCAAAGATTAGTTTACATTTATAAATTCACAAAATCTTAACGCTAATCTATTATAAATATGAGTTACATTTTAGCAATTTTTTAATTTATTTGTAGAACCATTCTAAGAAATAGATGAATTGGAGCCTTTTTTACAGAGGATTACTATGTGATTTATAACTGGAAAAAAAAATCAAAGTTCTAAACTACAAACAAACTCTACAAAACAAACAAACTCACTCAGAGATCCCTTCAAAGAAAAGAGCAATGTTAACAAAACAGGAATACATTTATAAGCTACTATCATCACTAATCTGGAAATTGAAAGGTTTTGTTTGTAAAGTTAGACATTTTTTCCAGATGTCTGAAATTAGATTACACTTACCTTCAATGCTTAGTTCAAAACAAATGTGGCAGAAGGAAAGAGTCTCTCTTTCTGTTCCTAATTTGCATACACTGCAAACATTATCATCATTTAAATCAATGTTAACAAATTGCTCTTCAGTCATAATGCTCCTAAAAGAGAAAAGTTTAATAATATATTGTTACTGTTACTCACAATATCAAAGAATCATATATTTAGCACCCCACACAAGGTTTGACAAGTCAGACAGAAAAACCAGAAAAAAACTCAGTTTTAATTTGACTAGTGTAGTAAACTTGGAGATTATTTTTATTTTCCAAATGATTCAAAATAAAAAAATATTTTCTACAGTGGGATAAGGTATAAGTATTTGTTGTTTATTGTTGTAGGCTATTGGGAGCTGGTTTCTGGATTTTTTAAAAAATGTTTCATATACAAACACACTATATTTACTGTGAGTCACACAGATTTATGGTATATAAGATGATCAGCCTATAGAGTATCTTAAATAAATATGTAAATCAGTTTAAATTTTGTGCTCATTCAGTAATGACTTTACTATCTCAAGAGCGGGCCTGTGCAGACAATTTTGCACAATTTATCACATAAATAAATGCAGGACTAATTTTGGCAGCTCTAAGGTATCTTTTTTAGAATCATTTTGAGCTTGTAAATTTCACCCCAACAGAGTGTACAATTAGTCTATGTGCTGTGAACACAAATATCACATTATATCTGCTAAATAAGCAGAAAGAAATTATATTTTATCTTCAACTTTGTTTATATACTTTATTCATAGAATAGTAACAATAGTTAATATATCAAATAAATCGCCTTTCATTTCATCCACTGGGCTTAGAAAAGCACAAAATGAGCACAAGAAGTTAATTTCAGCATTGTTGCAAAAACAGCATTTCTCATTGGGACATGTGGGAACCAAAAGAGATAAGATAAAGGCTTGGCCAAGACTTCAGTGAAGAGGACAGCAGACATGTATACACTTCTACATCTCAAGTGTAATTATTTCTCTACTGCTAGGGAAAACCTACATCTAAACATTTTTATTCACCTTAATGAGAACAAGAGTTATATCAAGGAGTGTTATTTTGTACAGAGTCCTTTTTACAATAAAAATCAATACAGCTGGAAAACAAGAACACTTTCTTACATCTTGGAAAACTGAGAGCTAATTTGGGCCTAGGGAAATATACCTGGCACAGGTAACGAGGCATTTTTTTCGTTTCGCATATGTATTCCATTGGTTTATATCTCATTGTTCCAAGGATGGCATCTGTACAAAGATATTTTTTTCCCATTTCATTGGTTACACTTAAGCCTGACGATATTCACTTCCCTGCCTCTCCTTAGTCCCTTTTCAGCTGGTGGGCCCAATATCTCAACCTCCAGAGAAACCTTTTCTGCACTGGACGTAGATTACCTGGGGTTTTTTTTAGAAGTGATAGAAGAAGAGTCCCAACTTATCTAGAGAGGGTGGAAGGCTGGGTAAAGTTGAGAATGGGAAAGAGGTGATGAGCCCAGGCATGTCGGGGAAAAGAAAGGCAAAAATTGAGACGGGGAAGAGGGCAGCCAAACCACGCAGCTGCAATTCATCCGCCCCCAAGCCATCCAATGGCTAGCCTGAAATTAGCACGAGTCCTTCAAGCGTTACACAAAGCCGCTTGGAAAAGAACCCAAATAGTTCCCTCCTTGGGCTCCAAACGTCCTCGAGAGTTCCTGCCTTACCGTTCTCCTTTGAAGAGTAAATCGCGCCACTCTAGGCAAGCTCCGTCTCCACTTTGACTTGACCCCAGTGAAACCCTTAGCGCTCCCAGCCTCCCCACAAGCAAGCCTGGCACCCCTGGGACCCCTTCTCGTCCTACTCACCCTGGCCACACGGGGCCCACCGCCTTCCCGAGTTCTCGGTGCTCACGATGGGTGCTCGCGAAATGGCTGTCGGAGAAACAGCAGCAGCGAAAAGGGGGAGGCGGTGGCGGCAGCAAATCTAAGCTTAGGCTGGCCTCCCAGCATGGGGGAAACCCCGACTTTGCCTGCTTCCGGACTATACCATTGTTGGTCAGGGAGGGCTGATAATCGTGGAGTGGGAGAAAGCTTTCCTCCCCTCTAAACCCTCCTTTCCTCCATCTTTCTTTTCTTGTTTCTCTCTAGACAATAGAGTTTGTGTACAGTAACATTTACTTTTTTTCTCCCTCTGATTCGGCAGCAATGTAAAGTTATAATTTCTCCCCCCCCTTCCCCATGGTGTAAGGAAAACACGACCGTCAGCCCCAGCAGATAGCAACCAATGCTGCAAGCTGTAGATATAATCCCGTCAGAGTTACGCATTTCCTGTTGAGGTTTTTTTCAGTCTTCAGAAGTCAAATTTTGGGTATGATACTATAGAAGACAATAAAGGATGATAGCAAACTTCAAGATTTCTCAGATGTTTTTATGGTTAAGCGTATTTTTCCCCGCAAAGCCCAACGATTAATTTTAGCAAAGAGGCTTACTCGTTCATTTATACTTAATTGCTTTATTTACTGCTTTATTCATTGCTATACATACACATGTATATATGTGTACGTCTATGTGTCCCTGTGTGTATGTATGTATATATTTGTATTGTATTTTATATTGCAATTTCAAGGTTTTTATTATCCAGATTGCTAATTTTAACAACTTCTTATTGAATGTGTAACCTAAGAGCCCTTTAGCTAACTTTGATTTAAAATTGTTATTTTTTTAACCACAATTTTTGCATGCCTGTACTTTTTCTAACCATCCTAACATTGTTAATTTAATTTTGGATATCAATTTCCTTGTGCTGGTTAATGACTGAAATAAAATTATATATCTTTAATTTATAATTTTAATTAATTATAATTAAAAGTAATTCTGTGTAGATGTTTTCAAATAAACGACCTGCATCTTTAACCCTAATTATAGTTAGTTCCTACCCATCCATGTGCAGTGGCACCTATGGTTGTGCAGCAACCAGAAAGTAGAATTGATTAATGCTACAAGATTCTATTGGCAGGGTGGATGGTTCTGTAGAGGACCAGGAACTCTAGGCATAGGTCAACACAGCTCAGCCAAGGAGGTTTGCCCAAACAGCCCTCCACAAATCTGTTGTGTGCATCATACTTTCTATTATGTATCTCTCTACTACAGATTTGGAGAAAGTTCAGCCATGAATAATAAACCCTGATGATATAGCTATCCTCTTTTGCTTGCCCTCAGCCTTCCAGTAATCCTGACTAGGTTTGAAGTACATGAAGGCAGAAATGAAGTCTGTAACTCATTTACATAGGGTATCCCAAGTTGTGACATGCATTCAAGGCTGCTGTGGATAATCCTGCATTCAATATTTAAGTGTGCTGGTGCATCTAAGGCAGGGGTGTCAAAGTTGCGTTGTCACAGCATTGTCGTGTGACGTATCGTGACTTTTCCCCCTTCACTAAACCGGGCATGGGTGTGGCCAGCACATGACACATCTGGCCCACGGGCCACAAGTTTGACACCCCTGATCTAAGGCCAAGAAATACTACTTCCTCTAACTTTCCCCTGACACATCTGGAACAGCTGCTTGAGACTATGCACAGCAACCATGGGGTTACTATGCAGTGCTGATTCTGGCTTGTGCATGAACTCGTAAATGTGTATGATTAGAAGAATTATTTTAAATAATGAAATTATTTTAATATGGAAGTCTGGCATGGATACAAATATATATATACTTGCATGTATAAATGTATTCAACACTTTATTGACTGGTCAACCACAGGATCAAATTGTTGGCGAGGTGGGTGGCAAACAAATTAAATGTAATAAATAAATAAAACTGATTTAGAAATACAGTAAAGAAGTACACTACTTGGATATCAGTCAAAGACATTTCTACTGCAGCATCCCTGCAGATATGATTGCCACCAAAAGAACCACAAATCTGGGACTTTGCAGTGGTGTGGTTGGTGACAGAAAGAGCACAATCAGAACATACAATCCAGGTGAGTGTACAACAAGGGCCTGATGTAGGACCAGTAAGATGGTGAGCAACAGGAAGTGCCATGGGATGAGCATGCAAGGGAAACAAAGGCATTAGGTCTAAAATAAGAAATTACTCCTTTGCCTCAGTTTTATAAAAATAAATACAACCTAACTGTAATTAATAATATAACCTATTCTGATTACCATGCAAACAATATTGCAAATTTTTGCATTTCTTAATTCCTCTGTTCAAGCCTATGACCTCAGTGATTCTACACTTGGCACCAGTCAGGCTTAATAACACATCAGATCTTATGATTCATTTAATGAAAAGCAAACACTAATCTAGCATATTGCAAGAGTAATAAAATGGCAACTAATATTATTGCAAAATGATACACTGCTGAATCTTCAAATATCTTAGAGGTATAGAAAATAACGCATTATAAGGGAAAACAAACTATTCTTAATACTAATTGGATAAGAAACCTTTTTTTTTCAAGAGGCAACTGGACTCTGGTTTTTCTTTGAAGACATTTTACTTCTCATCCAAATATCTTCAAAGAAAAAAACAGAAAGTCCAGTTGCCTCTAGGAAAAAGCACCATTGGGACAAGGATGTCTGAGAATTTCCATAGACAGAATTGAGTAAATAGAAGACAGCCATGCTAATTTGCTACTTACAGAATGTCAATTTGGAGTTACAAATAATAGGCTAGCTTTTGAGAACTAAAAACTCCTTGAGCATGGGGCTGGACTAGAAGACCTCCAAGGTCCTTCCAGCTCTATTCTATTCTAACTCGTCAGGAGACAAGATTACTTTAAAAAGGCATCGGAAAATAGGAGTGACTAATTGTTGTTACTGTTGAGGTTTTAACTGTATATATTTACATTTCTCTCTCTCTCTCTCTCTCTCTCATACCTTTTTTCCCAGAAACTCAAACTGATTTGCATAGCACTCTTGCCTCTTTTTCCCCACAATCTTGTCGCGTAGAATGGGCTCCGACGGAGCGACTGCTTCAATACAATATTTTGTATCAAGTTCTATTAAGATACTATATTAATATGGATTGTGGGTTAACAATGTAAAAAACTGAATCATATTTCTTAAACAGAATAAAGGCATAATTAAACAAAACTCTTTTATGTGTTTTTGCCGCTTACATCTAAAACTCCGGGGTTTTTCCAGGGATTTTTATTGAGCAGTTTCCATTTAAGCCACGCGTGATGCAGGTTCTAACGGAATTTTACCAGAGAGAACAGAGAATAAGTCTACTTTTTATTGTACCTCTGATGTTTAGGGAGATTGGAGACGGGATCTTCAGATTACCCTGATGAACTAGGAGGAAAGCGAGTGTCTTCAATGCTGAAGTTCCTGTTTGTCGGTAGTTTTCCGTGACGTCGCTCATAGTTAGAGACTTGCACGTTCCCTTCTTTAAATGTGTTCTGAAAACGGATTATTGGGCAATCGAGTTGAGATAAGGTAACTTCAATTTATGACATGAGTGCTTAGTTTTGGCCAACCACGAAGAAATGTGCAGTTCTGCATGTAAGCCCTTATGCTGCGGCGCGTACACCTAGGTGTGCAATCACAGATAGTTGATAAATCTCCAGGAGACAGAAAATGTGGAAAGTTTGTTTATTTATGGCGGCGAACCTATCCAGCATACCTTCCTACTCTTATTTTCTCCACAACAACAGCCCTGTGAGGTGGTTAGGCTGAGACAGAGTGACGTTAATTTTACTTCTAATGGTGCTGGGATTCAGAGCAAGCCAATGAAAAGATTTTAAGGCACTTAAGGAATCAGGTTTCCTGCTCAAGCAACGGGTTGACTCAGTTTACAGACATCAGAGGTATCATATGGAATAGTCTTTTCAATACTGTTCCTCCCACAACCAGGACATTTATGTTCTTTCAACTAAACTAGAGATAGAAAGTCAGCAGCCTTCCTACTACTACAGAGCTCCAGTTTCCAGTAGCATAGATTGTATATTTCTTTTATTTGGACACCCAACTCTATTGAGTTGTATAAAAATGTTTGGACTTCATTTCAGACTCCTTGCTCTTCTGGTAAGTCCACACATGAAAAAAAAAAGATGAAATGAAGGCTCTCCATTTTATGGGAAAAATTAAGTTACTTCACACTTTGAAAGTACAATTAAACTTTTAGGTAGAATTTCATTTTTAAAAAATGCAGTTATTGTAATGATATTTTTTCAGTACTGTATAATATCTGATGGAACATTATCAAGCATAAAAGTTCCCGTAGGAACAGCACAGGCCACACTTATCTGGCAGAATCTCTTTATAATGCATTAAATAGAAAGTAAAAGCTGCATTTGGTTCTGTTTACATAGTGTTAAAGAGATACCTTGCTGTATATGCAAGATCAACCCTAGTCTTTAGAAATTGCCAGACAGCCAGCATTAAGCTCATTGTTAGCAAAAGCCTAATTTCCATGGTAGGATGAAAAGTGACTGAAATGAGTTCAGAAACTGTCAGTCTGCTTTGTTAATTACATTTGGATCTAATCCTGTTTTGGAGCTCATGCTGCTTCAGTTTGAATGCTTGATCATGTTGTTTGTTTTTGAAGATAACTTTAAAATAGCCTACTAAATGATTTTTTATTTGGAAGCTAATTATTCACCATTGTAGCCTTTAGAAAGAAAACAAAGCTGGCCAGATGCACTATCTAATCACATTTGGAAATGTTTAGTTTAGCCAATTTATGGATACTAGGGACTTTCCAAAAGGTGAGCTTAATTTGACATCTTTTACCTTCTTCTTTGGATTTAAGAAATTTTAAGCAGAGATTTAAGAATTTATAATAATATACAATTGAAAAAAACAAAAAAAAAATTTAAGAATTTTTTAAAGAGATTGGGAACCAGAGATATATAGAATATTAGTTATTTTTACCAATATTTAATTATTGGTAAAATAATTATGTGGGAAATAACTGAAATAGAATCAAACCCTTATTAGGAGCTGTCACTTGAGGATTGCAAATAGACACTAGAGCAGGGTATCAAACTCACGGCCCGCGGGCCGGATGCATCACGTGCTGGCCCCGCCCCCACCCAGTTTAGTGCGGGGGAAAAAAAGTCCTGATACATCACGTGACGCTGCCATGATGCCGTGAGTTTGATACCCCTGCACTAGAGGGAACAAAAGGACCAGGCAGAAAAGTGTTAAAATGGATAAGCTGCTGTAACTTTTTCATATCTTAAAGAGTTGTTTTGTTAATTGGATTGAGATAAAAATAACTAATAAGTGTTGCATTTTGAGTATGTCGTGCATGTGTGCTTTGGGCACTCGGTGCCAAAAAGGTTCGCCATCACTGCCCTATACTATTCCAGACTTTCTTTGGGCTTCATGGGATGGATACATGTGATCATAGAAAGAATAACAGAACAGAATAATGGAGTTGGAAGGGATGCCAGAGATCCTCCAGTCAAACCCCCCAACCCACCCAAGCAGGAGACTCTCTACCATTTTGGACAAGTGGCTGCCAATTTCTTCATAAAAATGTCCAGTGATGGAGCACCCATAGCTTCTGAAGGCTCACTGTCAGCAAGTTTCGACTTAGTTCTAGGTTGCTTCTCTCCTTGATTAGTTTCCATCCATTGCTTCTTGTCCTGTCTTCAGGTGCTTTAGAGAATAGATTGACCATGTCTTCTTTGTGGCAGCCCCTCAAATATTGAAACACTGCTATCATGTCACCCTAGTCACTTTTTTCACTAGACTAGACATAGCCAATTCCTGCAACCATTCTTCATGTTTTATCCTTCAGTCCCTTCACCATCTTTATTGTTCTTTTCTGGATTGCTTTTAGATAAAATGGGGAGAAAAAGTTTTTTTAAAATATATGTAGCTTTTAAAAAAGGTGAAATGTTATTATATTAACATACTCAGTGTGATGAAGATTAAAACCACTTCTTTATTATTGCCTTTGTTGACTTTTTCCTTTCTACTTTTTTCCTTTGCTTTTTTTTTGGTCTTTTTTTGCACATTCTGAATTTTAATTTTTCTTTTTTTCTTCTAGTTTAGTTTGTATTAGTTTTTATACATTAAAAACTTTAATAAAATAATTTAAAAAATACTCACTAACTGTACAGTATTCAGAGTTTGGTCAATGTGATTATTTTTTTCTGTAGTCCATTATAAAGTGAACATGTCAGTGGGGACCTTTACTGGCAAAGAATTGTCATATTGAAAGTATGTTGTATTCCTAATTCAGAAAGGCAGAGACCTGGAAATAAAATAGATATATGTAGGGAGCTGACCTTCATAACTGCTGAAATTATGAAATTGTGTGAAGTTGTTTAGTTGCTTTAGTCCCTTAGTGCTAAAATCTTTCATGGCATAATGCCAAAGTAAGGGGGCATTACATAAACTTCATATTTTAGCACTTCTGTTTTTAAGCTGGGTATAGGATTTCAGAAAATAAACTGATGATTTCTGAAAATCTTTCCTAGATACAGCTAGGCAAAAACAAACTAATATCTCTTTTAATGCTACTGAAGCAAGTAGTAATAAGCTTCAATAATCCAAATATTATATATTGCAAGAGCGTATTCAATTTAAATGATAGTGTCACATATCTGTTCTGATTATGATGATGCCAAGTTATGATGATATTGCAAAATGTCAAAGAAAATTAAAGCACAGAACATATCAAATTTTATTATACTTTATGTCATTCTTCAGCAGAAGGTGACCTGATTTTCGTCTTACCCTATGCACTCATTGTATCTACTCCAAAGGAAACTTCATAATGTTGTTTCCTTCCATCAGAATGTTGCATGAGGGAGATGGGCGGGGCTTGGATTGCAGCGAGACGGGTTCTCCATTGGGTCTCCGATGGAGAATACCGAACCAGGCTTGGAGGGGGACCGTAGCGGTCTAGATCGTCCTGGAGAGACGGTT
>JANHFL010007964.1:230341-241290 GCA_032468155.1 Oxyrhabdium leporinum
ATCTATCTATCTATCTATCTATCTATCTATCTATCTATCTATCTATCTATCTATCTATCTATCTATCTATCTTTGTATCTATCATCTATCTATCTACGTATCTATCATCTATCCATCCATCCATCCATCCAATACATGTAACTATTCACTTGCCAGTTGATGCCCGATAGTTGACATTATTAAAGCAACCAGAAATTATAAATAATAAATAACTCCAGAAGAAAAATAAACTTGAAACTATTTATAAATACTCATAGTGCTAGGGGAAATTATTTTTTATTATATTAACACATATTTATGATTCACAGAACAACCTAGCGAAGTCTACAGGACTTCTGTAAAGGCCAGCAGGATTCTATTGAGATGGGAGACTCTACCACCGAACAGGAAGATCAGTTGACAACCATAAATTTGGTGAATGGAAGAAAGAAATCCTGTATTTATCAGTATATAATTGGTGGAATTCAAAACTATAGTGCTGTTTCAGTTCATTTCAAGAGAGCAGTGTCCTCAGGATAGGCTCACAATCCCACGTTTGTTTTAGGCACTATTGGTATGCAAATATTGTATTTGTGCACTTTGGCCAAATTCAGAATTTGGATTAATTCAAATCTGATTTTCATTTGCTTGTGATACAATTTAGGTTTGAGCCTAACTACTTTGATTCTGGTCCTCAATTAAGCACCATTTCTGATACCTTTTTCTGGTGCTGTAAAGAAGTATAATCAAAAGAAACAACCAGGCAGAATCCAAGCAGGAAAAGTATTGTATTTCAATGGCTGGATGATCTGCCTTCAGAATCAAAGAGATCATTAAGCATAGTAATCTTAGAGTGTAAAGATAGTGAGAATAAAAAAAAAATCCTAAATTTATAGTTGGCTTTGTAGCTCTGTTTTGATCACCAGTATTAATTGTATACATCCATAACTTCTATTCGGGGTACAAATCTAATTCAAAAACTTCAGGGCCAATTTTTTTCAGCACCACATTCAGCAACAATAAGAGTAAGGAACCTTTTAATTTAACTTCTGGTAGTTAAAACTACTAAGGCACCAACAACCCATATGATCATCCCCTTGCTTTGCAGAAAACTCACAAATTTATACACCTGAAATCTGGCAAGAGAAAGAACCTACTGTCACTGCAAATTTAATCATATTCTTTTCCAGAGGAACAATGTTGCAGACTGTTTTTTAAATCAGTTTTTAAAGAAACATAATTCAAAAAGCTTTGTACTGATTTCCATGAATTCTGGCGTGCTTCCTCCTTTCATAAATTGTTTCATTTCATTTTGCAGAAAACGTTTGTGTTTTCCCATGATAAATATGTTGGAAAAGAACTTCCCTCCCCCACTTAAATCTTGTGTTGCATGTGAACAGGCAGATTGAATTATTTTGGAGAAACTAGTTGTGGTATGGAACATTTCTGAAATACCAAATGGGGTCAATAAAATAAATTTAGTTATCTCTATGCATCCAAGTATCTAATGGCTAATATGATGGAGATATATACAGTGTGTATTATTAGTGTGTATATTCTGGATACATTGTTGACAAACTTACAGAAGTGTCATATGAATTCCTACCTCTCCTTGTACCTTTTTAGCTGCCTTAATGGTAGAGATGGAGAAAGGAATGTTTCCCAAACTAGTAATATAATGTTTAGGACTCGCAGATCAAATCTTTTGCACCAGCCTCTTTGGGCGATCTTAGCTAAAAATTTGTCTGTCAGCCTAACTTACCTCTAAAAATTGTTCTGAGGTTAATATGGTTCTTCATTGTAGCCTTTTCGGCAAAAGGACAGGTATACAATAAATTAAATCACTAAAACAATAGAATGCTGGTATTTCTTTTCAGCAATTTGAAAACTGATCCAAATGTTGACGGACGGAAGGAAGAGAGGGCAAGGAGGGAAACTCACAGGCAAATAAAATAGGAATAGATTGAACTGATAGGACATTGTTATGATGCAGCCAGGCTTTCCCAATCCTGCACTACAGTAACAATAGCAGTTCTGCATTGCAATAAAACATTGGCTTTGGAAGCAAGCAATGGTAAACCATTTCCAAAATCTTGCCAAGAATAAGAAACATCAAATGTTGATGTAATGAAGGTAGAGACTTTTTTGAGTTTTGACTCCTGGTGACTCCATAATCTACATAATTTGTTGGCAGCAATTATGGAACTAGGATTATATATATATTGCTGACTTTAGGTAGGGAATTTGGTGTCCTCCAGATGCTTTGAAGTTCAAGTTCCATTAGTAAGGGATTGTGGAAATTATGATTCATAATACATGTTCAGTGCCATCCTTGCTTATCATTTTCACAAATATTTGAGACACACATAGATAGAATGACTGAAAAATATAGTGTTCAGTTTTTCTAAATTCTTTCTACTGATCCTTTATAATCTTTTATTCTTTGTAATATTATTACAGTTAAAAGAAATTCTCAGTAGGAGTTAAAATTTTCCAGCATATTTGAAGCACAAAGAATATGGCTTAATTTACAAAGCCATTAAGTTAATTGATTTACTGGGCCAAATTTAGCCCAATCATTTGAGAGGTGTCACTTTTTGCAAAATAATGGTGCCTTCAAAACTGATAGGGACTTAATGGCAGGTACTTAAGCTTTTGGCAGAGACTTTTTGCTTAGCAAGAGTTCTTTCAGGCAGTGTGGCACCAGTCCAGAAAGGCATAGGTTTTATACATCTAGAGTAGAAAATCACATAGCTACTTTCTGGTTTATCTCTTCCCTTGACCAAGCAATTATCACCATTCTTGACATAGCATATCAATAGGTTAGGGAAACAAAACTGAGTTGTCCCCTCGGCTACACACCCCCATATCTCCAACAGCCATCTCCCTTCTTTATCTCATAAGTTCATCCTCTTTTACTTCACAACAGCTTCTGAACTTTGAGGTTTTCATGTTCTATGGGGATTGATGTTTGGAACAGAAATTTCTGCTTTTTTCTTACCCTTTGTCTTGCTCTTCTTCAGCATAGCATATATCGTATATATCTCATCTCATCTCATCTATCATGGAGAATCTAAAAAAATCCCCTTCTCAGTTATATCTCTCTACTTCCAGAACAATAGCTGTCTACATACTAGGCCAGGGATGTCAAACTCGATTTCATTGAGGGCTGCATCAGGGTTGTCTTTGACCTTCAGGGGCCAGGGTGGGCACGGCCAGGGTGGGCATGGTCAGCTTGATGTCACTCATGTCAGGGGGTGCCTGTGGCGGCCCGAGCACTCTGCCAGCGAAATTGGGCTCCCAAGCTCTGTTTTTGGCTGCGCCAGCCTCCACATAGGAGAGCCATAACTCCCCCTGGCCCAGGGGGCCACCCTGGGAACAGCGAAGGACTGCATCACCTCAATCAGGCACTGATCTACAACTGGTGGCAGCCATCTGGGCCTGAACATGATCAGCCTTAGATCTGACTCATGGAACAGCGAGAGACTGCCCCGCTGCCTTGGCCCTACCTCCTGGGCATGTATAAAAAAGGCAGCAAGTGCTGGTGTCCTGGATGAAAGGGAAGTGCTCAGAACACAGTCAGCCTGCAGGGCAAGACAGTCCCTAGGGACACCAGGCCCTGTACATGCTCGCCGCCTCCTATGCAGGTGCCTAGGGAGTGGGGGCAACCCCTCACTGACTCCAGGCCAGCCTCGCAGATCTAAGGCTGACTATTCCAGCCTGGATGGCTGCCGGCAGGTAAATCAGCACCAGGTTGGCTTGAGCTGGGCCGAGGCACTGTGGGCCACTCTTTAATTGTTTCCAGGTGGCTCCATGGACCAGATCTAACCATATCACAGGCTGGATCTGGCCTGCGGGCCTTGAGTTTGACACCCTTGCTCTAGAAATTAAATATTATTTGCATACATTCTAAATTACTGACTTTTGGGGTAGTTTGTTGGTAATTTTTCCTGTTTCTTCCTATGATAATAGTTGATAAGGTTTCTGGAGTTGTTTGTGTACTTTAAGTGAGCTTTTCAAATAGCCAACAGACAGCTGTTCAGCAAACTCTTTAACACAGCTGTTTTAGTTCTGGAGGCTGAGTAGAAAACACACTTGTAGCCCTGGAATGAACTTTTGTACATCTACCATGATAATCCGAGGACTTCCAAATAAATTTGCACTGTTACTTGATTTACATTTAGAGTATCTCTATCATTAAGTTTCTTGGCTATCCTGATTACTTTTAGGAGATTGTGGCATCAGTTCCCAAAGGAACACATATTTAATATAATTAGTGATTAAATGAACACATTGTTCCTTTTCAACTATATTATCAAAGTCACATAAACAAAGTGTTCTAGATGACATGAGCAGTAAAGTGATAGACATAGACATATAAAGTCAACTGGTTCACTTATTTATATTATTTTTATATTTTTTTAAAAAGAAACTGAAGCTTAACTGCATTTGTGGTTGTTAAAGTTTGGAGGGGTCACTTTGTGGTAGATAAGTTTGTGACTTTACAAGAGTTCCTAGGAAGTGATACTGGGAGATCAATTCTTGCTCCCATGGAATTATGTTGGGATGAGAAATCCCACAAAGTTGTATTTGTTTCCCATGTAAATATGCAAATGTGTCTTTGCTTACTGACTGCAATTGGGACAGGCAACTCTGTTACTAAATGCAGCAGTTGCTAAGTGAAAAATCACATGATTACACTAGGTTTATAACCTCACATTTGCTTCCATTATTAAGTAAATCCCAAAGACAATACGTGAAACATTCATGACCATGTTCACATTCTGTATTAAGTTTGCTTGTTGCAAGTCAGTTGCAAAGTCCCTGAATGCAATCATAATACCCAGGATGCTGCAATGGCTATAAATATGAGGACTGCTCACAAAGTTGTTGTTGTTGTTTTTAACCACTGTAACTTTGAACGATTTCCGAGCAAGGACTACTTATAACTAGATCTCTATATGATATTTTTATCTTACAGGGATTTTTTGGGGAAAAGTCATTGATTGGTTTAAATCTATTTATATGATGATAATTAGATACAATAGATTTATAAATAAATTCAAATTGTAGTACTAAAATTGCCTATATTCCAGACCTACAATCTAAAAAGTCATGGAACATAAGAAAAAGGAGATGTGTGGCTCAGATGCCAGTTCATTAAAATTAGACTTTTTACATGAGCCATTTGGAAAGAAATAACTCTGAAAATATAATGCATAAGGAACATGAATGAGAAAGAACCACAATATCTCAACAGAAACTTCCTCCCTCCCTCCCTTCTACCCTCCCTCCCTCCCTTCTCTATAAATTAATACAATTCTTTTGTCTGTCTTTTTATAATCTTCAGTTGGGCAAAACAGTGCATTGTAGAACAATTTTTGAATTAGCTACCTCAAATAGGCAAACTGAAAGAATGCAACCAAAATCCAGGACCCATTATTGCCATGGGAGTCATATTTCAGGGATATTTAGATCAGATATATTAGCAAAGTTGTGGATGCTGCAGAGCCACATTACCAATCTGCAGCATTACGAAACCACTCCAGTCAGCCATGCTCATGTGATCATGTGACTGTCCCTGTAGCTGTCCACAAAGTCAGTGGGACAACTGGCAGGAAGTATGAATTTGCTGCTGCTCTTACTTTGCCCATCCTATCCTGTTTATTAGTTTAGATGAAGAAATATCTGTGAAATAATACAGTGGGTTGTAGATTCCCACACAAAAACACACACACACACAAATGCACACACACACACACACAGTCACAAACACTGAGCATTTTTCCAAGCAAAAAATAAATTCTTTCTGTACATTTAAAATGATCTATGTTAATGCTATCATCTAAGTTTTCACTCAAATAATGAGTTTTTCATTTGCCCTACTGCATGAGTTTTCAGCTTGGCTTTAGTGGATTTTCCCATAGCAGCAGAGTAGATTTACAGCAGGGGGGGGAAACCATTTATGCTGTTAGACAACATAGTATCTAAATGTGATAATTTTGGGATACTTTCTTATTAGATATTGGCATAAGATAAATTTTAAAAAGAAAAAGTCTTTGGTATGGCATTAGATTCTCACAACTCTTCCACCATCTATTTTACATAGTCAATATCTTATATATTAGAACACCTAAAAGGTTGGGATTTTGTTGATTTAGTCTTAAAAAAATTGAATTTTTTTGCATACAGTGGCCTCTAAAGCTCCCTAACTCTGATTTTTAAACTTTTCCTGTTTGATTTGAGTATAGTTTTTTTCTCCTCTAAAATTTTTCTCCTCTAAAAATTTCAAGGTGTGATAATTTGAATTTGTTCTTTTGTTTGTTTTGTGTAATTGAGGCATGTCTGTAATTTGTGCAGGTCTGCATTTGAAAAACAACTGCATATTGCTTGAAGTATGGAAATGGACTTACAAACCCATTTAGATGGTTCAATATAGTTAAAGTTTTCATATAAGGCAAGGGATTAAAATCTTTACTCAGTAAGTTCAATTAGTAATTAGATCAGCCATTATCTCTTAGTCTAACCTACTTCACCATGTGGAGTAAAATCATGTATACTTCAATTAATTTCTTGGGTGATAAAACTAAATAAAATATCAGATCAATCTAAACTTTGTTATTTTTGATATTTTTCACTAGTTATGAGAGTCATTTAATAATTGAATTTGAAGAAATATATATACAGTGTATATGTGTCTGTGTATATGTGAGTGAGTGAGTGTACATAAATACACACACACGCAATCAGAACTATTCTCATTTTTTTTCTTTTTTTTCTTAGTGACTTCTGATATATTCTGTAAAAATGATTTTACATGCTTGATATTTTCTCAAATGGTCAACAGTTTATGTTGCTTTACTCCAGCTGTTCATGATTTAAGGAAGAACTACAGGAAATCTGTTTTTTCCACTATACTACGGCTGACCAAAATGTGATAATGTGACTGCAGAAATAATTGGTGTGTGAAAAATAGTTTTGCATGGTTTCAGCTGGTTATAGCTGCTGGTAGTGAGATTAATATTTTTTTTATTTTAATTGTTTGTCTTTTAATACTGTTGCATAGTTTTGGACTCACAGAAGACAGTTGTAGAGAGTTTTTTCTATGTTAAGAAATTGTAAATAACTACATTTTCAGAAAGGCAGTTGCACTGAATTGAGGAGTGCAAATTATTAGTGCAAACATTACATGTAATATTTGCAGTGTCTATGAGAAGTCAGAGAAAACAGTTGGATACAGAACTACTCTGTTACCACAGTAGGGTCAGATTCATATCATCAAGAGGTTCAAGGATTTAAGTCTTGATTTTTCTATAAGTAAGCCTTGAAATTTGATACATAGGAATTGCTGTAATTCTTTTGTAACATTATAGCTTTCCACAAACAAATGTACACAACAGAGCTTTATGTCCTTAAACACTTAAAAACTTCTGCTGTTTGCTAGTCTAGCACTGTCTAAAGAAACGGACAGCTTTCTTAATTAATATATGCAATATATTAATATATTACTCCTCGTGTTTGATAAGGAGTGGCTTATTAATGCACCTTACAGCTAGTCCTTGACTTACAATGATTTGTTTAGTGACCATTCAAAGTTACGAAGGAACTTAAAAAAATCCCATGTCTGTTCCCCACACATATGACTGTTGCAGCATCCCCATGGTCACGTGATAAAAATTCCAGTGCTTGGCAACCGGCATCCATTTACAATGTTTGCAGCATCCTGGGGTCATGTCATTGCCATTTGTGACAGTTGGCTTTTGACAAGCAAAGTCAGAGAGGGAAACTGGATTCACTGAATGGCTATGTGATTCACTCAACAACTGCAATGATTTGCTTAACAACTATAGCAAAAAGGTCGTAAAATCAGGTACAGCTAACTTAACAAATACCTTGCTTAGCCATGGAAATTCTGATTCCAATTGTGGTCATAAGTCAAAGACTACCTGTACTGTAATGACTGCACATCTATTTATATTAATTCCAACCACTCTAGCAATGTATGAAAAATAACAAAGCACAACCCATTGGGTATATAAATGTCTGCCTATTATCTGTCTATCCGTCAGTCTGACTGTCTGTCTATGCTGGCCTAGAAATCATGAAGTTGTGAAAGCTGGTTGGGTGATTTGGGAATAATCAGTCCCAGTCCAAATCACCTCAAAAAGTTGCTCTTCTATAGAAAATATGAGGCAAGAATATTAAGTATGTTTGTCAAAATATATTTGAATACACACACACACACACACACACACACACACACACACACACACACACGGAGAGGGGGAGGGAAGAGATTATTGGATTTAATTTTTAACATTTGTCAACTATCTAAAGGACTTGTTGAGGGGATGTATGCAAGTATCAGAAGCAAGCAAGCAAGCATACAAACAAACAAACCTGTGAGCTTTCTTTATAGTTAGAGCTGTGGTTTTAATGGGGACATATTTCTTATTATTTCCATACCCACATGCTCCTGTCCTCATATTGTGTGCATATCAGTTTCTGTTCCTAAATGCTCATTCTCATTTCATGCATTGTTATCTTTATAGCAGGAGGGAAATTATACAGTCTACTCAAGGAAAGGTCTTCCTTCTTATGACTTTATCTCAAAACTAAAATCAGTTTACCAAAACATAGAAAGGGGAAGGGAAAGTCAATTTTAATTAGTACTTTTGGCTTTAATGGAAAGTGATTACAGGATTGGCATTTTAGCTAATACTATGGAGATTTATGGTAGGGTATTGCTAATTAATTTTCTGTTGAATTGTTGTGGGCAGTGAATAACTGCAGTAAAATGGCAGATCTGCTGATATCAAGACTTCATCAGCACTTCAGGGCTTCTATATAAAAGGATATGTAAATGGATGCTGGTATATTTTACATTGCTTCCCATAAATGGCACATTATTGCTTTTTTTTAAAAAAAAGAAATGTTCCTGGGAATCAAACATTTTGTAGTTTTAGAATTAAAGCAATCTTTACATACATAACTCATTATATGTTAATTCTTTTCTTAACACAGACACACAGACACACATTTCCTGGAATATGATGATGGAATAAAATAACCAAGAGAAGAAAAAAATTGCTCGGTTTTATAGATTTAACTTCTAAATGAAATATACATACACATATAGTACAGACAAGTATAACATTTGTTCTAAAGCTAGAAACTATTAGGAGATGGGACTACTTATTGTCAACCCTGGAGCCATCTTTAAGCATCTTTAGGGTTGCCACACCGAGGCTGGCTGGAGCTGTGGGAAAGAGAAGGGGGAGTAGAGAAAGCTGAGGGGAATATGTAACCAAAATAACATAATTTCTCCTGTGAACCAGGGACATTCTCACCAGCACCTGGAGGGGCATGGATGGGAGGCATCCAGGAGGGGGAGGGAGAGACTTGATTGGGACACATGATGGTTGTGTGTAATGTGGGAAAGAACTTTGGATTTGAACTGGGTGGAGAAAACTGGGTGGAGAAAACCTGGGGGTTTTCACCAGCTGTGCCAATATGCCTAATAAATCTGTACTTTGATGTACCCTGCCTTGGAGTTGGTGGCATATAAATATGGTGGCATATAATAAAATGTCAGGCCTGCCAGCTTCAGTATACTTCACTTTGCTGGCATCCTGCCATAAAATGCAAGGGAGGGGGAGCCACTTAGGGAAGTAAGCAGGGGTGGGCTGCTGGGGGTTCGTGCAGGTTCAGTTGAACCCTTGACTCTGCCAAGTTCGGTGAACCCACAAATCCTACTCCTGGCTGGTCCCGCCCCTCTCTGCCCAAGTCCGCCCCAGCTGGGAGAACACTCTCTTCAGCCCAGCCTGATTAGCAGAAGCAGCTGGTTTTCACTTGAATCTGCCTCTGACAATCAGCTGTTTCAGGCTGCGGGATCGTCATTACCTATTGCCATTTCCGCACGACCCATTTTCAGCCTCTGCGTGCTCCATTTTTGGCCCGTTCGTGGCAGCGGAGATCGGAATGGGCAGAAAATGGGGCACTGGGGCACGCGGAGGTGACAATAGGCTATGGTGATCCCTGCAGCCTGAAACAGCTGATTATCGGGAGGCCAATTCTTTTTTCTGTTTGCTGCAAGGAGGCAAATTGCTAGGAAGCAGAGGCAGATCCCCCCCCTTTGTTTTCCTTCCTAAAAGCTAACTGCTTATGCTAATCAGGCTGTGCTGAAGCTGAGAGTTTTTGCTGCAAGGAGGCAAATTGCTGAGACGCAGAGGCAGATTTTTTCCTCTTGCGATGGAGATCCCTGTAGCCTGAAACAGCTGATAGTTGGGAGGCCGATTCAAGAGAAAATCAGCTGCTTATGCTAATCATAAGCTGTGCTGAAGCTGAGACAGGTTTTTGCTGTTTGCTGCAAGGAGGCAAATTGCTAGGAGGCAGAGGAAAAGACAGATTTCCCCCTCCCCCTTGTTTTGCTCCCCAAAAGCTAGGTACCTTTTATACTTCAGTGTCTTATACTCCAAAAAATACGGTAATTTTATTTTTAATAGATTAGAAAATAATATGAAAGACTTTTGAGGAGAAAGCCCTGCACATTTGTGGTATTGGAATGGATTTTGGCAACTCCTAGTGACTCTATAGATTTTAAGTATTGGAATTAAGCTCTTGGAAACTTTTGGAAGTATTTACCTTTGGTGACTGAGAGCAAAAGGTATTTAATGGCAGTACGTTAGAAGTACCTTAGAATTGAAAACAACTATTTTTGACAACAGTGCTTTATGAAATGAAAATATTGGACCCCTGTTTCCACACAATTACTTTGTACTGTATTTTCCAATTATTTAAATAAGTTCATGTGATAACTTTTCCAACAAACTGTTCTGAATTTGCAGAAAGGGTCCTCTGAGAAGGGTGGATTTGCAATAATAAAAAAGAAGTCAGAGAATGGTGATTTAATGACTGATCTATATGCTCTGCCAATTATCTGAGGCCTGGGGTCCCCATTTGTACCACCC
>JANHFL010007964.1:272843-285897 GCA_032468155.1 Oxyrhabdium leporinum
TAGATAGATAGATAGATAGATAGATAGATAGATAGATAGATAGATAGATAGATAGATAGATAGATAGATACTTTTTTATTTCACAAAAATGATTCTAGCCAATGAGAACCGGTCCCTTATGTTAGTCTTTAACTACCATAATATCCTTTCTCACTTTTGCTGCAATATAAGGTTACCATTATTCCTCTTAAAATCACCTTTCATTGATCATTAAAAAGAGAAACCAGAGGCTCAATTGTTGGTAGAGACTTACTTGATATGATTTGTCTCTTCTACCTTATTTTGATTTACAAGTCAGTTCTATAACAAGGATTTCTATAACATGGTAGTTGAAAGTTCATGCACATTCAGTTTCTACAATATTATCCCAAAATGGCTGTAGGTACAGTATATAGAAATTCAAGATGGTGATTTTATTTGATGGAAATTAGACTGAAACATGCCAATCAAGGTAAATCTCCAATTTTTAAAGTAGGAATCTGGGTAAAAGCAAATAAATTAAATTAGGTTGCACTGAAACATTTCTTGGCTAAAATGAAGAAATCCCCACACCTAATGACTCAATGAAATGTATTACCTCTTTTAAACTTGTTGCCTATCAGAGCCTTTGGAATGGCAAAGTTGATACTACTTTTGGTTTCAATGTCTCACTTACCCTGCTATCTCAACTGGGAACACAACTCAGTTTTCAGCATTTTAAATATAACTGCTCTTAGATGAATAATTTGGAAATGTTTTAAGTCTCCGTATATTTGAAGGAATAGATATTGGATGCCAGTTGAAGACAATAACTTATGTATTGGTCTGGGTTGTGCTTCTTGGGTAGGGTAGATCCAGCAGTGAGCAAGGGCTCACCAGTGGAAATTACAAATATACTTTGTTTTTGTATCAGTTCCTTTCTCTTCAGCATTGTATTTCATTGTGCTATCCTGTTTTTTCTGCCACTCCTAAATAATTAAGCATATAGCTTGCAAGCTACAACTCCTGCCAATGATGATGTTCTTCCCAAACATTGAATTTCCTTCAAAGCAAACATACTTTGAATTGTTCTGAGAGCCCTGTTTATATTATTGAATGGCCCATTCAAAATGCTACTTTTCTTTTTTTCTTGTACAGTCCACTATAACTGGAAAATTAGAATATATAAATGAAAATTATTGTGATTTGGGATGTGAAGACAAAATTTTACATTGCTAAGTGTTCAAGATAACAAAATTAAATTGACATTTTCAGTAAGGTAAACAGATTTGGTAGCTTTTCCCAAATTGTCTGCCCAAGTTTTTCTCATTTCAAGCTCAAATCAGTTTCAGTTAAAATGGTAGGAGTTATAGTCTGACAGCATTGAAACATTTAGATTCAGTCATGCCATCTTCTTCAATTTTTAACAGAATGTTTCAGAACAGGTGATAGACAGGAAATATTTCTATCTTCTTATTTGATAGCAAATGACAATAATAATTTGGTCATCAATCACTTCTTACAATTGCTGTAGTTTCCTTCCTCTATGTCTTTCACTATTTACCAAGGTCTTAGTTGAATGTTTTAACTGCTCCAGTTAATAACCAATGATTTTAAGGTGGAACTATAACTCCCCCTGCCCCAAAGAGGTGGCGGAGGTTATTTATGAAAGGTCAAGGTTTGATTCATTTATATCTACTTTCTGGCATGAAACCATTAGTAAACTGTTAATCAGCACTAGAAAAGAAGAATTCTAAATTATGAGGCTCCTCTGGCATAAATGAAAACTAATAAAGTGTTACAGGGCTTTTCTGACATATATTTATGGAAGATGATCACTTAGCATTTTACTACTAGGTAGCAATCATCCAAATGCAGTATGATAATAAGAATTTGGAAATGTAAACCATGCACACACTTTATAATAAAGGTTCACAAACACAAGACTACAAGACTCTGGTCAAAATTATTTGGATTTGGCACCTAGTAGGTCTAGTCCAGGAATTAAGCAGAATGAGAGTATAGCGTCAGGTGGAGATTCTGAAGGCAAAATGCAGAGGTCACTGCAGCATCTCTCCAGGGTGCCAGAAATGCTATTCTTTAAATAAACTGTAGGATGATATCCCATTTTTAATGTTAAAACATTCAAAAGGCTGCAAGTAGTTTTTCTATCTATGGAAAAGTAAGAGATACTATTTTCTGTTGCTTTGATTCATCAAACAAATAGTTTCAGCTTGACTGTGTGCAGATTTGTCTTCCAAATTTTGTAACAGACAAGGCCAATATTTCCTAATTTGTTATCTTTATAGAAACTTTGATGGTGGTAAATTCTGAAAATTATTTTCCATCATTCTGGGGACATCAAAGTCAGGTAGTTGGACCAGGCTGGTCTTGACTAAGATAAAAGATTACTGTTGGGTGATTGCTCACCTTTCATTTATAATTCAACTTACATTTGCCATGATAAACAGAACAGCAACATCTATTGCTCATTGGCTTTGTAGACCAAAGCTTCTGTTCAAACTGTAACTGAAACTTAGACTACTCTTCTGTGTTGCTGAGCCTAATACTAATCTATTCCATTGATTGAACTATAAACTCTATATTTATCCCTAATACTCTTTAAACAGGATCACTTCATTCTGAAGAAAAGAGAATGAAAAGAATTATAGGACAATCTAAAGCAGGGGTGTCAAACTTGCATTGTCACATTGTGGTCATGTGATGTATCATGACTTTTCTCCCTTCACTAAAATGGAGGTGGGAGTGGCCAGCACGTGACGCATTCAGCCCGTGGGCCATGAGTTTGACACCCCTGATTTAAAGCATCTCCTCACTCTTTACTTGGATCTTGATCTATTTCTTGCAGAAAAGTCTGTTATTAGTTGCCTCTGTTTGTTCTAAAATAGACCACTCTGTCCTCAGCTTTATTAACAAAATATTGTGGTAGGCAAATAGTAGCCAGAACCACTGTGGTGCAGTGGTTAGAATACAGTATTGCAGGCTGACTCTACTCACTGCCAGGAGTTTGATGCTGATCGGATCAAGATTGACTTAGCCTTCCATCTTCTGAAGTAGGTAAAATGAGGAGCCAGATTGTTGGAAGCAATATGCTGGCTCTGTAAACCGCTCAGCGAGTGCTGTAAAGCACTATAATCAGTATATAAGCCTAATTGCTATTGTTATTTCTACTAATCTTATCAGCCCTGGTATTTAAAGCCTGCTTTCTTGTAGTCAGAGTATGGGCATTCCAAGATATAGAATAATTCCTCCTTCCACATGCAGAAAGAATGGTCTGTGAATAAAGAGACAGATTCAGCCTCAGAAGCTGACAAGAGGATCCAACTGGTTTTGACAGTTGGAAATTCCAGGAGCAGAGACAAAAGGGGAACATTATAGAACAGCAACAAAGACAGTTTTGGCACAAAAAGATTAAGAATTTCCTGTTTTCCAAAACATTCACATATTTTTAAAACATATCGACTGAAGAGTGCCTTCAGCCTTATTTGCTAAAAGTGGATGGTATACATAATTGAATTATCTTGAAACACTAATTATAACTGTGAGAACTGCATATAAAATCTCCTTTATGAAAACTAGTTTTGGAACATATTAATCCATAAAGGAACGAAATATACATATTTAATACAAGGAGAAGGAAATGTATTTGTTTTGCTGTAATAAGATATTCATACTTTGATGCTCTTAATTGAAGTACAGGTACCTCGAACTTTTCCAGAGTCTCATTCCTGGTATGTAACTAAGTGATATTTGATACCCCTTTAGAAAATATGAACCTGTTTAATCAAATATCATATCTTTTAAAGCAAAGGAGCATTTAATAAGAGAATTGTGTCCTTTTGTGAAGGCTTGTGCAAAAAACCCAAAAAACAACAACCCATGCAGACTAGAACATGATACACTGCAGTTGTGGTTAAGTTTTCTTCTGCAGCAATGTTCACTTAACTATATTCAGCAGAAATTCAATGCATATGGCTGTTGGCCATTTTTATGGATTTATGGAATTTGGCAGTTGTGCAACATAATTCCAGTTTCATAAATATAACATTCTGTCTGTTCTATATGGTGATTTACTTCATGCTGTGATAAAGTAAATTGCATTTACTTTCTCTAAATACTTAAACAGGAGTGATACTTTAAAAAGATAATTCAGCTCCAAATCCTGTTGTTTCTGATGGTGTTGAAATGCAACTACTGAGGCACTGACTTCAGCACATAAGGAATTTTTCATAAAACTGGGAAATTGTCAAGGGCCCCAGCAGATGATTTCAGCATATGTGTACTCTTAAAATTTCTATCCACCAAATATGGCAAACCTGATTTGAAAGTAAAATGAAACTGGATGTATTCTTTAGACTTTGTAACTAAAGACTGTTGCAAAACATTGAGGTTAACAGATACAGTCTTTTCATAAGTGGCCTATTCTTGTAATCAATGTTATCTGAAATTCAAGCTTTGATACAAAATGTGTCTTTCCCAGCATGAAAGGAAAGCACCGAGATATTGTAATATTTTATAAACTAGAATAGTAAAACCACAAGTTGGAAGGAGCCATTTAATCCAGGGGTGTCAAACTGGCAGCCCTAGGCTGGTTATGTCATGCACAGGCCACGCCCACCCCAGCTCCACAAAGGGAAAAAAATGTTGTGAAATGTCTCGTGATTTAGCCCATCAAGCCCTAGAACTTTCTATTTCTAAATCTAACATTGTGTTCAAAACAGGAATTCAGTTTAAAGCATTCCAGAAAGAGGGGAATCTAAACAAATTGTGAACACAATGAAGAAAGTCCATCTCCTGTCTGAATAGTAGGATCCATTAGTACACTAATCTTGCTATTACATTTTTTCACCTAACATTCAGTTGGAATCTGCTTTCCCATAAGTACACTTTTGTTTAGAAGTCATTTTCTCTTGGTTGTATAGGCTACCAGCAGTATCATTTTTGTTTGTTCACCCACTTATTATAATTGAGATGCTCTCTGCAGCATTGCCAACTTTTCTTCACTTGTAGAAATGAAAAAAAAAATGGACATTTTTAACGTACAGCACATCTTCCTGTTTCATTGCTTCTGATTCTAGAAAGTATCTTTTAGCTGCCCTATTCCAGACATAGGAATCAGTCTACTAGGATTCTGTTATATTTATGAAATTATACTTGCCTTTGTACACTGGTTTTTGTTTTATTTTTTTGAAAAAGACAACTGGACTTTGTTGGCTTTTTTTTCTTTGAAAACCTTTCAGTTCTCATCAAAGAAGCTTGACTATCTTGTGGGGAATGGAAAGATTTGTATTCTTTGCAGTCATCCTGTTGTTAGCACTTTGACAATTGTTGAGGCCACTTGGGGGTTTATCTGTATCTTCAGAGTCACCTGAATCAGAGTACAAATGGGTATGGAACTTTTCTGGGATTGTGTTGTAAACAGAAGATAGGTGGTGTCAAATCCCTCTCCGCCTGTTAAGGGAGGGCTGTTGAATTTTAATATAGCCTCTTTGACTCCTTTTTTTGACTTCAAAGAGGCTATCTATATTAAAATTCAACAGAATTCAACAGTTACCCTTTGGATAAAAATTCAATTTGAAGGGCTTTGAGGGCTGAACCTTATCTAGTACTTTTCAGCATCTCTCTCCCTTGGGTATAGGGCTATAATTCATAAAGATATAAAAGGCAAACCTTAGTTTCCCACCCACAAACTAAAACCAACCAATTGCTTTCACAGACCATGGAAACATACTAGCAAGCAGAAATTGTGCTCTTCAGCTATGACAGTATAATTATCAAGTTGCATAGACAGGATTATACCAATGTGTGGTCCCTACTGGCTGAAGGAAAGACATTAACATAATTTTATTTGCTGAATTTGGACAATTCCTCTTCTTTTGGCTTCAAACATTTGGGATCAACTTTTCACATTTGATGTCAAAAAGACTTAAATATAGACATTTGATTTATTCATAAATATAATAGCTTCTCTGAAATAGCATTTCATCAAATCCAAATCCTGCAGTTAATTGCAAACAAAAATTGGGTAAAAAATGCGTTAACATATGTAGCTACATGCAGAAGGATATACTGAATCTAAATTATCACTTATTGCCCCGATCCATGGGATATGAAGTTTTTAATATTTCTCTCTCTCTAAATCAGTAATACCTTCCTTTATGTTTGCACTATTTTCAGTTTTTAAGTATGGGCTGCAAGGATTGAGAGAACCACAATATGGGACACATGCTTGAGTTTTCGGAACAGGACTCAGAGGATCAGATGCTATTAACTCCAGGGAACCTGGAAATTTTTCAGCTTTAGCCTCTTGTCCAATATTTTGATCATTCAATAAATCACTCTTCTTAGCATTTATATTCTCAATTTTTTTCACTTTTAAACATTCAGCAGCAAAATCATATTCCAGCGTATCATCAAGATTATCCTCTCCAAGGCGACAATGTCTCTCCTTGTTTGTGGAAATCTGAAATTGAATAAAAGTTGTATATCCTAAATGTATATACCTCAGAATACACATTTAGACAAACATAGTGTTTTTAAAAAAAAAGGAGTACAGGTAGTCCTCAAATTATGACAATTGAGCCTGGAATTTTTACTATCAGCCGTTGTGATTGTATTTTGAGTCACCATCTACCTTGACTTGATTTTATGATCATTTTTACCACGGTTAAGTGAGTCACCAGTGTTGTTAAACGCAATGCATAAATTAAAATCCAGTTTATCCAATGGGCATTTTTGCTGTTTTTTCCAGATTATAAAAGATGGTCACATAATCATAGAATGCTGCAACTGGTTATAAATATGAGCTGGTTGCCATGTGAATGAAATGCAATCACATGGCTACAAGGGTGATGCAACAGTCATAACTTTGAGGATAGGACATAAATAGCTTTTTTTGAGTCTTCTGTAAGTTTAAACCATTGTTAAGTGACCATTCATAACCTGAGGACTACCCATATTGGCCATTTTTCCATTATTTAAATCATATTAATAAAAATACCAAATGTATTTTTTTTGCTTCCTCTTGGAAAAAACCCCCAGCAGCTTGGTGAATCTAAAGAGACATTTAGATTTGAGGGGATTTGAGGTAGCCATAGTGAAGGCTGTGTTATTATCTACCCATCTAAATTAATGGAAGGATAGAATGGAAATCAGGCATTTTAAAAATATACATTGAATTAGTATAGGACAGGATTTTAAAGACACGTGTTTTTAAAATATAAGATCTTATAAAAAGCAAGAATGTTTAACTAATGAGTAGGACTTAAATCATTCACCTGCCAGAACCAAAACAACATCAAAATAAGTGTTGTCCAAATAGAAGGCAAACCAACAATGAAAGTTTAGCTGTAATGAGACCTGAAATAACCAGCATATGAATGATTGATATCAGGCTCATTTTATCTAGATATTAATCTAATCTACGAGCCATAATTGGTCAAAATTTCAAGTTAACATGAACCACAAAGTTGTAAATTTTCTTGTTTTCCTGGGATCAAACATCTGAATCAATTCAGAACAAATTTGGTTTAGCAGTTATAGTGCTACACTAGAGATGCAGAGTTCTAATCTTCTTTTAGGCATAGAAATCATCTGGATAACTTTAAGCCAGTCACTTTTTTCAGCCTAACTAACTTCAAAGAGTAGTTTTTATAGGGATCATAGGTGGATGTTTGCTTAAGTTATACAAAAAGTAAGATATAAATGTAATAAATAAAATGACATGCTATTAATAAAATTCAAGATTGAACATACAAAAAAATCTCTAGTTTCAAGTATCAGATTTTTCGGAGTAGAAGACACACTTTTTCCACCCCCAAAAGTGGGTGGAAGTGTCTGTACATCTTATACACCGAATGTTGCCAAAGCTCCCGCACACCCATTGGCCCCCACCCTTCGGCCTCTGTCTCCCAGCAATTTGTCTCCTTGCAGCAAACAGCAAAAAGCCTGGTCTGCTTCAGCACAGCCTGATTAGCAGAAGCAGCTGATTGTCACTTGAATCGGCCTCCCAACAATCAGCTGTTTCAGGCTGCAGGGATTGCCATCACCTATTGCTGTCTCAGTGTACCCCGTTTTCAGCTTCCACACACCCCATATTTGGCCCATTCCAGGCGGTGGGGATCGGAACAGACGGAAAGTGGGGCACGTGGAGGCTGAAAATGGGGCTCAGGAAGGCTGAAAGCGGGGCACATGGTGGCTGCAATAGGCGATGGAGATCCCTGCAGCCTGAAACAGCTGATAGTCGGGAGGTCGATTCTTTTTACTGTTTGCTGCAAGAAGGCAAATGTCTGTGAGGCAGAGGCAGATTTCTTTCCCCTTGTTTTCCTCCCCAAAAGTTAGCTGCTTGTGCTAATCAGGCTGTGCTGAAGCTGAAACAGGCGTTTTGCTGTTTGCTGCAAGGAGGCAAATTACTGGGAGGCAGAGGCAGATTCCCCATCCCCCCTGTTTTTCTCCCCAAAAGCTAGGTGCGTCTTATACTCTGAAAAATACGGTATTTTGTAATATATGGAAGACAAAACAAAACTGGTGCATTCTTGAAAGCCAAAGACTATCACAAACTTCCAAGATTGCCTCTTCCATACATTAATAGCAAAATAATGTTCTCTAACTGCATGCTTATACTGTAAAGTATTCCAGAAGAATGTAATTTTAAAAGTATCAAAAATTAATGAGATATTCAGAAAGATCATCAAGGATCAATTTCTTCATTCACTTCCATGCCTAGGTCATCTCCCAGGCACATGAAAACTGAATTCACATACCACACCCTGCCACAGGCTTTTTTTAACAAGCCACAAATTTTGAGTTTAAATAAACTAAAATGATATACTGTCCATACCATATTCTAGCTTGCCAGCAAAATGTATGAAGTCATCAACACATCAGAACCTTATATCTGACAATTGTGTAAACATTTTTAAACAGCAAAACTTAGATTGATTCTCGCCTTCTTTAAAGTTACACAAAGAATAATAATCCCTTGCTTCTCCTGGGGCAGTTTTTGCAAGCTCTACCTGCTGAATTTTCCACTTAAGTCTTGAATCTTCACCTTAAATATGGTTACTGCTTTTCAGCTGCCTCCTATTTATAAATGTTTTTATAGGTGTTTTATTACTACTGAACAGTTACTAGAAGTAACTGTCTCTAACAGCTTTTCAGAACTATATCCACCTTTTCCTGTATTGTCTACATTTCCCACAGCTGTCTCACTATTAGTTTAAGGATGTGAGGTCAAACAAAGCAATTACTGTATGCTAGTGAATTTTTCATACCTTTCCTTTACCAAGCTAATATGAACAAGCTAAGCTATTTCTCCCATCCACTGTTCTTTATGGAAAAGGCTACAGTTTTCAGCAGCAGGGTTAAAGATATAAGGGAAATGTTAACTTATTTCAAAAGTGCAGAATTTATTATTTGTTTTAGATTTTATTTCAGTATATAGAAAACTTCCAGAAGCCCTAAAACTAGATTTTATCTCAAACCCGATATTGAATTTTGAGACTATTAAAACTGGGAAATCAGCCTGGCAGACTCCCAAGCTGAAATTTGGAAGGTTAAGGATTTTCCATGCCTACATTTTCATAAATCAAACACAGCTAGGATTTAACTATTGGAATGGTTTATTTAATTAATCTTAGTTAAATGATATGCTGCTATAAATGGACACAATTGCTATGACTTATCTGTTCTACATTTAAAGACACCTATCAACCTTTGGTTCAAAATAAACCTAAAAAAGCATTCTTACCTCTTCATCTGAAACTAAGTAATCAGAATCGTCCATTTCTGCCATGGTGTAAATAAAACTCTGGGAAAGGAATACAAATTAAGATGAAAAAATAAATTCCAATTCAAAGTATAAATATAACTTCAGACATCTATTATTCCATTCATGCTTGTTAAAACTTCCTGATATAAGGTGATATAAGAAAGATCTGAAATTAAAGTAGAACTTAGAAGATTTACAGAGTTGTACAATTATAGCTTATTTACTGATAAAAATATATCTTCCTATTTTTACTTAGCCTGTTAGACCATATGACTACCAAAGTACAGTTCCCCCAGTTAGCACTAATATAAATGTAATGCTCTAGTGCTGGCAAACTTTACCAACAGAAACCAAGCAAAATAAACCGTAGTAAACAATACTTTAACCACTTCCCCAAAAAATACAATTTCCTACTGGCTTGTAGTTATTATATATGTTTAATTCTTGCAGGTGAATTAAATAAAACAATCACCTACCAGTCATTCATCCTACTGAAACTTATAAATGATTAGAAACAACTGAGTTCCCTTAAGCAAGGCCTTGTTTTGTGTTAACCATGGCTTTAATGAATAATTTGCAATTCAAAATAGTTACTCAAACCTTTCATTAGAGTAGTTCTTCTAATTCAACTAGACTATTGGTTTGTCAAAATTTAATTATTTAAAATATTCATATGGTCTTTTGGTACTTCTTGCAATATTTATAAGGAGGATTTCCTTATAGGGAGGATTTCCTTTCAAGCATTAACATTCTAATTTCTTTTAACTTCCAATGTGCAGATTGTTAATGTAAAAGAGGCACCATTAATTTTAAGATTGATATATTCTGTTTAACCAGATGGGGTTTCTTTTAATCTGCAGGAGAAACAGATATTATATATCTAAATGTCCTAGACTTGGTATATATACCTTGTTAGCCTTATTTAAAGACTGTGGGGAAGCATTCATTGCAATATTCAGAGAAGATAGTTGTAGCAAATGATTTAAACCCCCCTTCACTTAAACACATTCTACCCATAAACAGGTTAAATGTGTTGCCTTTCTACCCTATAGCCCAGATGGGTGACACATAAATATCACAGATAGACAGAGATATTTCCTCCAGCCTTTCCTTGATAATAGCATATAGAAAGATGGGGAGAACGTTCTGTTTGGAGAACCTTGAGTCACCTCAAGATGGGAGTGGGAAAAAGTAGGCACCATAAGTCCCCGGAGCCTCATTCTTGGTAAATATCACATTGTCCTGAGGCAAACAGAAGGGGAGGAATGAGAAGGAGATTGACAGAACAAGTGATTGAAATAAGCAGCTGCAGAAAATGAATGGAGCAGGCTAGAAGGAAGAGCTGGACTCTTGGACAAAGGCAAAACTTGATGAAAAGTGGAGGGAAATACTCCAGATTTACAGAAAGGTAAGAGTTAAATTGCTTTCTATGGGAAATTGTGATAAGACAGGAAACAAGTGCAGGACTAGAACTTGGAAGCATAAACTTTCTAGATAGGAAGATTATGTTAATTGCTCATAAAAGACTATTACTCTATGGCCGTGATGGCAAACCTATGGCACGTGTGCCGGAAGTGGAAGGCAGAGCCATCTCTCTGGGCATGCCAGCTGTCGCCCCTTGCTCTTCTGGGTTCTGGAGCGCACATAGGGATGCCGGAAACTGGAAGAGCAGCTCCCCGGTGTTCATGCCTGCACCTGGAAGCTGAGCTTCTAGTTTTCAGCACACACATGCATGCCAGCCATCTGGTCTTCACGCGTGCATGCGTCCCAGTTTCTACCAGTTTCCAGCACTCCCCCGTGCATGTTGCCGTTTTGGCACTTGGTGCCGAAAAGGATCGCCAACACTGCTCTATGGCAATAAGATTGTTCCAAAACTACCATTGAGTCAAGGGCTGATGTATAATCTATTTACTCAAAACTAAAAGGACCACATAAAGACAGAATTTTGTAATATTTCTAATTCAGGTCTTGCTTCTTAAAATAAGTAGTTTTTCTAAGTTTCCAAGCTTTTATTTAAAAAAAAAGCATTAAAAATATTTAAACTCATCATTTAGATAGATGCAGATAAAAGTAGGATAATGTCTGATAGTTTGTGAGTTATAACAATCCTGCATGGTAATCCAGAATTATGCCCATGGCAGGAAAATTTGACAATGCCGTAGTAGTCCAGGATTAGTTTTTCAGAATCCAGCTCTGCATGGTTCACAGACATAATTGACTTAATATATCACAACAAATAAATTGAATTCTGCAAGTTCAATGAAGCTTTAATATTGGGTGATCTTGCAGATTATCTGAAACATGATATTTTATAGCTGTATGAGTCAATTAGGAAGAATACTGGGAGATATATTGTATTGAACAGCTATGCTCTAAGCCACAGTTTCTGAATGTCAGCAACCTTAAGCTGTATGATCTTCAATTCCCAAAATTCCCCAGCCAAAATGCTGAAGTCCACATACATTAAAGCTGCTAAGGTTGAGTAATACTGCTTTAAGCTAAGCAGTAGTAGAGTCTTAGCAATTCAGGAGAAATTTTTGTCATGGAACAGAATATTTTCAGGAAAAAGGAGAGAAATAATTGTTTTCATTTTTGTACTTCAAACTGTGGGAAAGAGGATATTGATCTAGAACAGCAGAACAATAATCTATCACCCTTTGACCTTCTTATATATAGAATTACAATTCCATATTTCCATACTAACTTGGCCAGGCAACATTAGAGTCACTCTCCAGCATATCTGGGAGATACACAGTTGTTAAAAACATATGAGTTGGGATTTTGGTCTAAACCAAATTTTAGTCAAAGGTTAGCCAGTTTTGATATGCTCCCAGTTGACCTTTGAATGACAGTTTGGACTACGTTTCAAATATGTAGATGGTGACAAAACCCTAAAAAAAGATGAAGTTAGGGCAAAAACTATATTGAAATCCAAAGCACATTTTACTATAACTAAAACAAATGAACAAATTGCTCCGCATATTTCCATTTCCATTTTCCATTTTATTACAGATTATACAACTTTTGGTGGTAGGCTGTAGGCACCAAAACTTTGTGGGAACATCATGATACTGTAGACCAGAGGTGTCAGACTTGATTTCATTGAGTGCCATATCAGGATTGTGTTTGACCTTGGGGGGGGGCAGGGGCGTGGCCAGAGTGGGCATGGCCAGCTCGATGTTACTCGTGTTGGGGGCACCTGTGGTGACCCAGGTGGAACTGGGAGATACATTCCCTTCCTTCCTTCCTTCCTTCCTTCCTTCCTTCCTTCCTTCCTTCCTTCCTTCCTTCCTTCCTTCCTTCCTT
>JANHFL010007964.1:295302-306486 GCA_032468155.1 Oxyrhabdium leporinum
GCAAATCTTTTGACCCAGACGACACCCAGTGTAATGGAAGATTTGTATTAAAATAAAATAAAAATTTATTGCAAAAAAAAAAAAAGAAAAAAGAAACAGGCCGTGGAGTGGGTGTGCGGGGTCTCTAACAATAGAAGACCTCCAAGGTCCCTCCCAACTCTGTTATTCTGCTATTCTGTTATTCTAAGAGCCAGATCGTGTAAGGCTTGATTGACATTTCCTTTCTTTCTTCGTTCCCAGTTTGCCACAGTTCCTGCACCAGCTGCACAGGACCTTTGCCCACTCAGTGTACCTCCTGCTCCTTCCCCCGGACCTTCTACCAGGGCCAATGTCTCCTCACTTGTGGAGAGGGCTTTTATCAGCACCACAACCTATGTAAAGGTAACCCAGGTTTACCTGTCTTTATAAGCCGATGAATAAAATCTCTCCCATTCATCCTCTCCTGCGCTTTCAGTGTTTGGAAAGTTTTTCATTACTCCTAAAATCTTTTAGAGACTTTTTCAGAGAAGTCACTTTTGGAGTCCAACTGAAATAACTTCTGAAAAAGATTCTCCTGGGTTCAGTGACACCCTCCCCCCCCCAAAAAAAAAAAAAAGAAAAAAAGAAATGGTTGTGTGATGTTGAGACTGTTGATGGACCAGGGCAATAATTATAGTTTATTGAAGAAGTCACATTGGCACATCTGGGAAAAAACCTGAATCTGAAAAATTTCAGGTTTTCCCTCCCCAAAAGAAATTCAAAGATCCACCCTCTTTCTGTCATCGCTGATCGCATGGCCCAATCCAAATCCATTCCCAAATTAAGACCTTCCTTCTGCCACTCCTCCTTCAGGTGCAGGTTGACATGTCCTTGACTCTATGGGGAAGAATGCTGTTGTGTCTAATAACCCCCAGCTCCGTGTGAACATCCCCCCTCCCATTTTCCCAGACACTAATTGTGGCAGCCGCAGAGGCCTTCTGCAAATATGGCTTCCAAGGCTGACACCTTACATCTTAGGAATACTAAACAAATGCCAAGGCAAACAACATAAACTGAAACACATTTTTTTATTTATGATTCTGATTTTAAGTTAAAAATTTAAAATTATACAAAACACAAAAAGAGACAGATAGCATTGGGATGAGGTCCTCCTGCTCTGCCAGCCACCTCGAGTGGTGAGTGTCCCTCTGGCAAAGCAAGCCAACTGGCAAAGACAAGTTTTAATACTGTTCTGGAAGATCAAAAGGGTTGGAAGAGTTCTAATCTCTGGTGGTAAAATTGGCATGAATTGATGGGCTAGTTCCATTGGAAAGAGATGGCTGCTCAGATATCTTTGGTCTTAGCAACTACATATCATATTTCTGTCCTATCTACTGGTAGATTGTAATTTTTCAACTAACAATTTTTCTATTAGCAATCTAAATGAATTATCCCTAATCCTATTGGTAGTTGTCTAGTGACTTCAGTAGTGTTATATCAGTAATCAGAGGTAGCAGAAATAACATCATTTTTTAAAATTAGGCTATGTTTCCATAAAAGCCATAGCCCCTTAATCAAATGCTAGCTTCTAATATTAATAGATTGTAAATTCAGAGAGACAAAGTATGCTACTTAGGATGGCTTTCTGGCCTACTTTATACAAGAGTTCTCTTTGGAAGAATCCTCAGGGGATGGAACTCTAGATTCCTTATGCTTTAAAAGAAATTAAATCTATACACATATAAAATGAAAGAACAGATCTATAACTATTATTCACTTTTACTAGAGAAGTGATTTATGTATACAATAGTCTACTGTGATTTTAACATATTGTTTTCTCATGTTGTCTTGACTTCTCTGTTTTGATGGAGTGATTTATTTCCTTATACTGTAGATTTATAAGCAGGTCAGAAGTTACTTTGCAGAGGAAGAAATATACTCACAGATAAGTCTATAGCTGCCCTTCCTCATCTCTAATGAATTTTAGAACTTTTTTTAAAACAAAGGACTGAAATAGAAGAGTTGCTATTATCTTTGTTTAGCAAACTGAATATATTTGATTTGAAATCTGGCAAAACACTTTAATTAATATTTTTCTTTTCCTGAGCTAGCTAATTTTTGTCCTAGGCTTTTCTACAGGAACTAAAAAAAAAGTCTGGAAAATCAATGAAATGATGCATTCTTATTTCAATCTACTTTGCCCTAGAAGACAATCGAGTACAACAGGGTGTCAAGAAAAGATTTTTCTTCTGAAAGGTGGTCCCTGTATTTGAATATACAGCAATAGCATGTAGACTTATATACCACTCCATAGGGTTTTATAGCACTCCTAGCATATTGCCCCCAACAATCTGGGTCCTCATTTTACTAACCAAAGAATAGAAGGCTGAATCAAGCTGAACTGGTCAGGATCAAACTCCTGACTGTGGGCAGAGTTAGCCTGATAAAGGAGAATATTTGTAGCTGAGGGTTGACATGAGGGGTCCTTGTTGTTCTCTGATCTTGCTTGTTTTCTTGCAAACCTTTCGTTACCCAAACTAGGTAACATCATCACTAGCACTGATGATGTCACCTAGTTTGGATAATGAAAAATCTGCAAGAAAACAAGCAAGCTCAGAGAGAGTTAGCCTGCGATACTACATTCTAAACACTGTGTCATCATGGCTCATATATATGCCTTAACTTTGTACATATAAATTTAACTGAACTTTGCAAGTGTGTTTATGCACATATATTTCTGTGCATATGTGTAATTTTTCCCCATAGGAAGAAAAATGATTGGCAGATGTTTTCCTGGAAAAGGGGAGTGGAAGGGCACAGTAGCAAGGTAGTTGTCCAGTGGAGGAGGACATAGTAGCATGTAGTCATAACTCTTGTCAAAGTGTCTCAGCCAGAATTTTCTTATCTATGACTGCAGAAGAGGAGTAGATTAAGGGTTCAGTTTAGATGTGCACTCAATCTGTCCTGAGTGGTTACTTTTCCCTCTTTCTCCTTTTTAAGTACAATCAAACAGTGAAGGCAAATTGTTTTGTATTATCAAAGACAATGGGCAATTCTATCATTTATTCAGGTTTACCTCAAAAATGAACTTCAAAAAGGATACCTCAAGTTTTCAAGATTTTCATAATGAGTTCCATAAACTAGTCCTGATCTTTATTACTTAGTCCACCTTTTAGTGTTCTGACTCTTTCATAACATGAAGTTTACTGTACTTTACAGGTTGTCCTGTTTTATTTCATCTGCTCCTAAGTGCCTTATGACTATTTTCCACATTGCAGTGATGTTCTGAATCATGATTTGAAATAATAATGTTGTAAGCAATCTAGATTCATGCAATTACTGCTAATTGTTGTTTATGCTCTATGCTTATTGTTTAAAACAGAATAGGTTAGAATGTCTTCAGCTGGCAGAAGTGTTGGACTATAAAAAGTTGTAATGACAGTCAGGAACATTTGCTGACCCACACTGTTGTTCCTATGACATCACATAGCCCAAAATGATGATAATACAGTTTTCAAAAAATGCAATTACTTTAAGTAACTGCTGGGCAAGGGGGAAGAGAGTTAATCTTATTAGTTGCCACTTAACAACCAATATATTAATCAAAGCCATTATTCCTTAAGGACTGTTGTTTGCTGTCAGTTTATTTTTGTTTCTCATTTTGTTTTTATTGGATATTTTTTCTGCAGTGTCAATGTAGATGACTGCATTTACATATTGAAGTAGGAGAGTGGAATATTGAAATCTATTCTGTAATGAAACAGACATAAAATGAAGGCAATTGATATTCAACAACTATACTAAAGAATGGCACAATCCAGGGGCAGAATTTCAATAAAGCTAATAATGTTCAATTAACATTCTACACTATACAAGCAGAAAATAAAAGAGTTTGTATCAATCTGTATCACAGGGAATTTAGAATACAGTAGTAGTTACCGTGCCTTGTCTGGAAACTAAACAATGCAATAATGGCTCTCTTCATATTATTTTAGCTTTGGGAGTTTTACTTTTCCATGAATGGCTACTATGAGGCCAGGCATTCTGACACTGATATCACAGAAATTTCTAGAGAAGATAATAAGGACAGTGATATATAAGACCCTGGAAAACAATGTGATAATTATCAGAAAGCAGCATAGTTTTATTACGAACAAATGTTGCCAGACTATCTCATTTTTTGATCAGGTAACTTCCTGAATAGATGTTGTAGCTTTAATATATTTTGACTTCAGCCAAATATTTGAAAGAGTACCCTACGGCATGCTGATTAGCTAGCTAGCTGAATGTGGGCTGGATAGCATGACAATTAAGTGGATATGTAGCTGTCTTGAAGATTAGGCTCAAAGAATGCTCTTTAATAATCCTACATCAGTCAATCAACCTTTATTACGGTCAAAGAGCAGCATAAATCCTCCATCATATTGGAGAGAGATTCAGAGTAATGCCATAAGGGTAAGACCTAGGTATTTTATTCGTCAATATTTTAAATAATACTTTGGTTATGAGTTGGTGAGAATGGCTACTTTATTTGCAGATGCCACAATACTTTATTCCTTAGAAGATAGAAATAACATTTTAAATATTCAGGACAACACTTTAAATATTCTGATTAAGAGAAATAGACTGAAATTCACAATTAAATTTAAGAATTCTTGCATATCAATACTTACTTCCAATGTAGGATTCTATGAGGCTGCTCATATATGTTTTTCTGAAGAAAGCACTTCATGTAGTTGCAGATTCCTTGGGTCAGTATCCGTGTGTGTGTGTGTGTGTGTGTGTGTGTGTGTATTAGGGCTACACATGCTTAGATGATATCTTTATAATTAACTTATCAAAAGAGAGGTCTCACAGCTGTGCTAAATGAATGATACAGGTAGGCATCTGAGCTATGCTTAAAATAATTAATTAAAGATGTGATCTGTGGTCTAATGGTCTTTGGGAAGATTTTCAATTTGAAATTAAAATTGAAACATGTTTATAATAAGCCAATAAGGAATTGTTTTTGTATGATCCTAAGTGCTGTCTGACCAAGTACTCAGTTGGATTTTATCAGACTTACATTCCCCCTGTCTCTGTTCAAGATGATAGTGAAAAAAAAAATCAACAACCACCTTTCATCTGATTTCATTGCATAGTGTATTACATCCACATTTTTTTTAAAAAAATATTCAATTGAAAGTCAGACATTTCCCCAAGATCACATAGTAACTTTTTACTAGAATATAGCTCTCTCAGTGTATCTGTATATATGCCATACACTAAGTATTGTCTGCTGCTGTCAAATTTTAATTTGTTATTTTTCTGAGGGATAACCTTATGTAGCTTAAATTCTTAAGGCAAAATAAGATTGGCGGTTGAATATGTTTATAAAATTATATTACATCATATGCAAAATGGGGATTGCCAAACAAAACAATGCTTGGCAATACTTCATGTCTTTTATGTGCTGTCTGAATCCCTTGAGAAGCTAAACAGTGTAATCTAAGTAGCACTCTTAAGTCTTTGGCTAGAGTGGCATGATATATTGAACCATAGATTAGATAGCCACATTGATTCTACAGTGTTATGTGAACCCAGTCAGTAAAATTAGCTTATGGTTTAGTGCATTGTGCAAGTCTCAGAAATTAGGTAATCCATAAATCCCATATTTTGGTCTATTGTTCAGCATTCAGATATAGTATATTTCATTGTCTTCCATTTAGATATTGCAGATAAAATTGATGAGTAAGATTAGGTTTTGGAAGATAAATATTTTTCAGCTTCTGTTTTCAAAATTGTACTGTTTCTGTCAACTGAAAATACCTGTTCTTTTGGAATTTCTCAAAGTAGTATTTAGTGTCCACCTCAGAGAAAATAATGCACATCTACACCCAGATAGCTGTAGAACATGGAGATTACCATAGATCTCTGCAAGACACTGGTATGGTCAGTTTGTGATGAACAGACTCTTGGCATATTCTTGAGAGACATCTTCACATTGGTTGCCAGTATAATTTTAAATTTCAAATTATTTAAAATATAAATCACATAATTTAAATTACATTATTTAAAGTTGAAGTTCTATATCAGGGGTGTCAAACTCAAGGCCTGGGGGACAAATCCAGCCCATAGGGTGCTTAAAACTGGCCCATGGGGCTGCCCTGGAAACAGCAGAGAACTGGCCCATGGTGCCTTTGCCAGGAAAATGGAGCTTGTGAGGGCTGCAGGCAGCCCTCCCGAGCTCCATTTTCCCTGGCAGAAGGTTGCAGGAGGCCGTCCCAGCCAAAAACAGAGCTTGGGAGCCTGTTTTCGCTGGCAGAACACTCGGGCCACCATAAGCACCCCTGACACATGTGATGTCATGCTGGTCATGCCCATCCTGGCCACACCAACCCCGGCCCCCCAAGGTCAAAAAACCCTGATGCAGCCCACAATGAAATCGAGTTTGACACCCCTGTTCAATATGATCAAGGAGTAGCGAAGAAGACTCTATTAGGTGAACAAATAATAAATGTATTTCACCCTTTTAATATATATTGTCTTAAATTTATGGGTGAGAACTAATGCCAATATTTATACATTTGCCATTTATATAGAAAATAATAATACTGTAATAATTAATAATTTGGTGCACAAATGCCATCAGAAAATAATATATAGGTAGTCCTCAACTTACAACCACAATAGAGCCCAAAATTTATGCTGCAAGCTAACACTTTTTAAAGTGAGTTTTACCCAATTTTACTATTTTTCTTGCTGCATTTGTTAAGTGAATCACTGCAGTTGTTGTTAACACAGTTGTTAAATGAATCTGGTTTCCCCATTGACTTTTATTGTCAAAAGGTCGCAAAAGGTGATCACATTACCCCAGGACATTGCCACCATCATAAATGTGATTCAGTTGCCAAGCATCCGAATTTTGGTCACATGACCATGGGGATGCAGCAACAGTCATAAGTGTGAAAAATGGTTATAAGTCACTCTTTTCAGTGCCATTGTAACTTTGAATGATCACTAAATAAACTATTGTAAGTCAAGGATGATCTGTATTTTCTGTTCTTAAGAAATGTCTAAACAACTAAAAATAGTTTCACTTTCTGTCTTAAACATATTTATTTAGTGATTGAAAAAAAACATTTCCCTTGTATAACCAGACCTGTATATCTTTTGGACATCTATGAATACTAAAACATCGCTGAGTAAGATATACATACAAATTTTGATCATACATATGCTCTTTCCACTTCAAAGGTGTATCATTACAAATACAGAACTGTTCTTAATTATTCCATTCATAGTACATATTAAATATTTAAAACTACCCAGGACCCCTTAAGTTTTTTGGGGATGGGTATACCCAGATTTTTTCATCAGAATCACATTAAAATTACTATATTATCTTACATTAAACCTAGTAAATGCATACAGTATATGGATGTACATCACTTGATTTCCATATATATGACTAGTGGTACCAGAAAGAATTGGGGAAATACCTGCAACATTACAAGCTACAAATAACAATACTTTTTTTAATCTTTCTGCACACAACCATCAGGTATATATGTTATACTGATTCCTAAGCCACTTTTCAAAGGTCTGGGGTGATGCGTTATTTAAAGGCATTGTTCTTTGACAAGAAGCTCTGAAGGTATTGACCAGAAAATAGTAAAATCATAAAAATGGAAAATGCTTCCAAAGCAACAGTAAGGTAAAAGAAAGTGGAACACTTGCATACTGCTTCTTGTATCGACTTTAAGTGATATTGCAAGATCTATAGCCTCACCACCAATCAGTGTAAGAAGTCTATATGGGAAACATTTTTAGGTGCAGTTACAGTCATCTAGAATCATAATACAGTGACTTCCAGCCGACGTTGCTTCTCCTTGTTGGTGGGCTCCGAAAGGAGCCAAAGTTGCCTTGGAGGGGCGGCAAAGCTAAGGAGGGGCACTCGGTGAGGTCACAGGAGAGATTGCAACTCTCCTGATGAACCCCCGGGCTATTTCCCTCTATGCCACAATGATGAGAAGTGGCAGTCTAGGATGGCCACCATGAAGTTGGGACAGCCGAGAAATATCCAAGAATAGTGCTGGAGTGAAGTAGGTGAACAGTGTCTGGAACTGGGTGAGAAGAACTTTTTATCTTATTTGAAATCCCAAAAAGAATTTGGAAGAGGATTCACAATTACTTAACTAGCAATGACCTGACACTTTGAAAAAATATTGAATTTGAAGGAGGAATTAGAGGAAAAAAGACAGAAAATTTGCTAAAAATACAGAAAATTGGACTTCTAAACTGGACAGGCGTTTTACTGGACAGGCATCTTGAAACGTTGGAATTATTTACCCAAAATTGACATTATTTTTATATTATAGAAGATTGGAAAAACGGTCTAATATCGAAATTTAACTAAAGAGTGCCACCTGCTAACGAAAGGAAGAACAACATATTACCAAAATCTTGCTTGTCTATTGGAAATTTAAATGTGATAACATGAAAGAAAATATCACTGAAAAGACCCCTGAGTATTACAATATAAGATTGGATTGATAGAAGGACCTAAGGAGGTGTTGAAAGATATAAGGAACTCTCCAGAGGAGCAGGTAGATTAAGCTTGGGGTATAAAGAAAATAAGAATATTGAACTTTTTGAGAAGAGTTTGTAGGTTTGAACATACGGTCTTTGGAGTATTGGTTAAAAGAGAGATTCAATAAAACTTAACAAGGTGTCTCATCAAGAAGAATGGAGTGGAATTTGGGAAGCGGTGGCATCAGCAATTCAAAGTACAAAGGAGACAATGACAAGGCACTGTCAGGAAATCATGAAATTGAGAGTATAGATGAAAAGCTGGGAAATACAAGACAAAGGTGAAGGGGGTCTGAATGCACTATATATATATTTGTGTGGCAACCTGACATGAGTTAGCCCATCGAGGTAGACCAAGCCAGGAAATAAAAGTTAAGAATTCTATTATAAGGTTGTAATAAGAGAATCTTGCGAGTGTGGATGTTTTTCCTTTATTTTTAGTACAACTAGGAAGCATAAAGTCTGAAACACTTTCTCAAATTACATTTCTTGTTCAGACTCAAATTTCTTTTATCTGTATTATTTTGGTTGTGAATGTGTCTCCTCTTATTACAGTCCATTACAGTCCATTAAAGATAGAAATGGTTCTTTATCTGGCCATTCCAAAGGAACATAAAGTATGCAGACTTGCAGAGCTCATAGAAAAGATTACGTTAGAATACAAATTGGAATAAGTCCTATGATATTTCAAGTCTCATAGGTCTCTCTGTGTGTTATTTGCAGAGCACATTTGTATAAATGCATAGAAGGTGGGTGTGGTTCTACTGTCCACATCTTAGTTCATTATGTTCATTACGGAATGCCACAATCTTTCATTTTTACCCACAAATGCACTTCCTGTTCTACATGTGAAAACTGTACATATTATTATAGGTCTGCCCTAGCAATAGGAAACTCTGACCGATTTTCTTGTTTTAGCTCCAATAAACTAAGCTACAATTGTTTCTTATATAACTATATTTCAATCTTAAATTTAGAAATATGTTCTATTTCCCAGCCTATTAAATGAAGTTCAGTCTTATTTGCTTTAAACTTGTTTGCATATAAGCAGTTTAATTAACTCTTGAAGACCTTAAACAGATGTGTATGCAGCAATTTACAAACTTGGTGAAATGATGTTTTGATTATGCAGTTTTAAAGTATTGCAATATTGATACAAAATTAAGTGATAATGTTATTCAATTTATAAAATAGCGAGCTTTCGCCTCCTTTCGCTTCTTGGTGGAAGTGGAAGCTATAGTTCACCGAATGTGTGTGGCTTTTTGTCAACAAAGACTACAAAAAGAAGAAAAGAGTAAGCAGACAGTGGGAGGTAGCAGAAATGGAATAAGAAAACACAATGTCATCTCCATGCTGTGACAGCCATGAATCAATTATTCACATACCAATTGGTAATTAAAAAAAGAAAAAGAAAATAATTACCAGATGATAACAGTGGAAATGCTTTGCGGAAGACTTTAATAGCCCACCTCCTTTTAAACCTTGAATAAAAACTAAGAGTGGAATGAAAAAATATAGAGAAATTACAATAGCAGCACAGAATATTGTGGCAAACACAGAGGAAGATGGTGACTGTATCAGAAAAAGTATAAAGGATATTTGTTAAAAGTAGAAATCAATACATAAATATTAACAAAACAAGATTTTAGACTTTTTTTACTTCAAATTTTATAGTAGAGTAGATCGTAAAAAGGGAAAAAGAGGAAAGAGATAAAACATGCCAAAATATCCAATTTTGTGCCTTTTATTCACATTTAGGCTGGCAGGAAATGGTGGGGAATATTTCAAAAGAGAAATGCTACAATGCAAACATGCTAAGAAAGTTTAAGCTCTTATTTCTTGTTTGTATCCTTAGAGTTGATCCAGAAGTTCTGGAAATGATGTAATAGTAGAGGTTTTATCATCTAAATATGCGATGGTGAAATTGCTTACATTAAGGCAACCCATAAATTAAAATTTCTCTGCATGTGTAAAGCTAGCATGTCAGAGATTCAGTTATACAGATTTTTAGAATGCATACTCTGATAGTTTCAGTCCTGAAAAAATGAAATTTTGTACCTTTTATTGTGCAGCCTCTTTCAATGCAATGCTGCTGAAATATGATTTCTTCATTAGTATCTAAAAAATTAAGCTCTCTTAACTCATTGGGACTTCCTTTTTAATCAATACATATAAGCTGCATTGAATTTTTTTTGTAAAATAAGCCATAGAATGCCGATAAGGAATGCTGTATCTGTGGTAGAAGACATTTACACAGCAATCCTAAAAAACACTTTAGGAGTTATACAACAAAGATATACTTATAATCCTCAGATCACATCCATTAACTTAGTAAACATTCAAAGTTACAATGGCACTGAAAAAGTGGATTTATGACCAGTACTCATACTTATGACCAATGCAGCATCCAGTGGTCATGTTCCCTTGCCCTGCATGAACTGCCTCTTCTTCAACTCTTCCTCCCACCTGCCTATCCCACTCTCCTCTACTTTTTTTGGTGTGGCTGATATGAATTTTGCTGCCACCATGCCAGTTGACCTTTGTTATCATTTTTGCCTGCCTTCCTTCCTTCCTTCCTTCCTTCCTTCCTTCCTTCCTTCCTTCCGTCCTTCCTTCCTTCCTTCCTTCCTGCCTTTCACCCTCCCTCTCTCCTTC
>JANHFL010007964.1:310559-333187 GCA_032468155.1 Oxyrhabdium leporinum
TAAATTGAATATATTCCTTTTCTTTTAGTATTGATTGATTCATTGTCCATCTTGACTTCTTTTTTTGTCCCTTCCATTATTGGGTTATGATCTGCCCAGATACTTGTTTCAATGTTTATTTCTTGTATATTAGATATTAACTTTGCTGATGTCCACATCATATCTATTATGGACCAAGATGTATGTCTATGTGAATAAAATGAATATTGATTTTTCTCGAGATGAGTCTCTCACCATACATCTTGAATACCTAATTCTTCCACCATTTTAAAGAAAGCTTTTTGAAGTGTTTTTCTAGCTTTTTTGTTTGTTTTTCTAGTTTTATAGTCCAATTCCGCATCCACAACTGCACTGAGGTCTCTTACTATACATATATTTTCATACTCAAATTCTGTTATTTTCCTTTGCAGTTTACCATAATAATCCTCTTAATTGCTATTTGGTGCATATATTGCTATTAAAAGCATCTGTTTGTAGTTCATCATTATCTCCACCATCAAGATCCTCCCCTCCTTGTCCAAGAAAATTTGTTTAGCATTTATTGTCTCTCTTATATAAAATGCTATTCCTGTCTTTGTTGTGGAAGAGAGGCATATAATTTCCCAATTTTAGGATGTTCCAGTACTTTACTGTGTTGTTTTTTGATGTGAACTTCTTGTAAACAAAGGTCCATTTTAATTTTTCTAATTTACTAAAAGTCCTTTTCCTTTTTATTGCAGAGTTCAATCCATTTATGTTAATTCACATTAACTTTATTTCTTCTTCCATGGTTTTACTTGTAGATGGGCTTTGCTGTTCTAGTTGTTCTTATCTCTCTCACTTCTTTTGCCTTTGTTCCTTCTCTTATAGCTATTTCCTCCAAATCTCTTGCATTTTCTTTTTGTTGTGTTTCTCTGTCTCCTATAGTTGCTTCTTGATATCTATCCTCCCTTTCTTCTCTCATTTTCACTTCCTCTTGTAGTCCCATTTAATGGTCATAAAATTGCTCTGCCTTCTCTATTGAATCTAATCCATGTCTTTGCTCCTGCCAGGTCACCAATATTCCCTCTGGTATCAGCCACCTAAAATTCACTCCTTTTTTAATTAAATGCTTTGTTAAAAACTGGTATTCCTTCCTTAGTTCTCTGGCTCTTCTCGGGATTTGTTTTAGAACTACTATTTCTTTCCCTTTATATTTTAAGGGCTCATCTCTCGCTCTCTGCATAATCTCTTTTTATTGCTTTTTTAGTGAACTTTACATGGACCTATCTGGGAAGTCTATTTTCATCGCATATCTTGTATGTACTGTAAACATTTCATCTATCTCAGGCAGATTTTTTTCTTTAGGCACCTCCAATGTCTCCACCAACAGTTCTGCCATTATCTCTGCTAACTTTTCTCCTTTTTCTTCTTCCATGTTCTGAAATCTCAAATAATAATCTGCCCTATCCATCTCTAATTAAATTATTGTTCTTTCTTTATTTTTGTCTGCTAGTGTAAGTCTATAGTCAACTTCTCCCACTCTGTTTTCCGTTAGCTCAGCTTTCTCTTCTACTTTTTGTATACATTGTTCATTTTTCGCCATCATTTGTTGAAAATTCTCTATTTTTTCTTCTATTTTCTCTATTTTCCCTTCTACTTTCCCTATTTTTTCCTTCATATCCTCTTGAAGTGCTTGTATCATAGTTTTTAATTCTGCTTTAATCACGTTTGCTTTCTCATGTTGTAACATGGCATACAAGGACCTCTGACCAGCTGGGCTGGAAGTTGCAGATGACGATGCTGAAGAAGGTACACATGTTGTTTTCTTCATTTTGAAATATTTAATATTTGTAATCCAGAGTAAATCCGAGTAAAAAATATTATTCCATTATGGTCCAAGGAAAAAATAAATATATATATATAAAATACTCTCATCCAAATCCAAATATTGTCTATCTTTGAATCCCTTCTTTTTCTTCAGGTTCTTCAAACCCTAATCCATTTTATCAAGGGAAAATAAATTTATGAAATAATAAATTGTAATCCAAATAGGCCCACCAAGCCCCAGAATTCAACTGCCAGTTGTTTTATATCCAAGATGAGAATTCACAGAGGAAAAAAAAATCAGGGCGAAAAGGAAATGTTTTACTGTTCAAGTTCTATTTTGCTTTATCCATTTTGCTTTTGTTTAAGTTCGAAGAGCTGCACTGTTTAAAGAACAAAAAATCTAATTGTTCTGCTCTCTGTCTTAATTCTTCAGTCAAAACAGCTTCTTGTTTTATTCTCAGGCTTTCAAGGTTGTATTTACATGCTTGTATATTTTCCCCTTTCCCTCTTATATCTTCCAGTTTTAACTTTTGCCTGTAGATGGCACTGTTGCTCTGCTTCTCTCGTTTCTCCCTCCTTTGTACTGTATGCCTCAATGCAGATTATAAAATAAGATTTATATTATAAAAAAAAAGTTTCCATATAGTCAGTTTTATAATATCCAAAGGTTTCTCACTTTAAAAATATTGTATTTAAACACTCAGTCCGGTTTTCTAACTACACTCTTTCAAATGTCCTTTAATCAATTTTCTGTTCTAATTATAGCTCTTAAGCTCTCCTCACCACTTTCTTCTGGAGGTGGAAAGGGAAAAGCAATTTCACCTCCCCTTTTAGATCTCACTTTCAATCAGTTATTCTCCAGGGGGCTCTTTCTTCTGCTAATGTTAAAAGTTCAGAGTTGAAAATATCTCACCCAGATCGATCACACTGTCCTTCCATCTTCACTGTCCTCACTTCTTTCCGATGGCTGTCCCAGCTTCAGAGTGCCACTCAAGGGCCGCTTTTCTTGCTGTCAAGTTAAAGAGCCTTATCTGAATCACTCAGGGATATTGCAGACTCCTGTGATCGACGGATTGTGCTCTTTTCATTCATTGCCCCTACAAGGCAATTTAGGTCCTGGCAGCTTGGATTTCAACAGTCCCACGGAGCCCCCTTGAAGCACGTTGTATCACTGTAATGTCAGCCCTGCCCTCCTTGAACATTTTATATTGTGTGTAATCATTGGTGTTTGATATAAATTGCAATAGACAAAAAAAAGCCATACCTCACAAACCAGTTACAAGTGTATATTAGGCAGGAATAGATTATTTAATTTCTCTGGGCCTAGTATTGATTTGGTACTAGAGACCATTGGATCTTTAAGAAACCATTGCTCTTTAATTTGCCTCATTTATTCATATCAGACTTTGATATCTATCTTAAGGTAGATAATTTTTACAAGATAAAAGTTGTTCCCAATTAACCAAGTACTATAGACATTTAGGTGAGCTAGTCTTGTGTGTGGGAACAATTTGAAAATGGGTTATAAGTCATCATTGCACATTCTGGTAGCTAGAATGCCTTTCCAGTTTTACATTTCTACTGTCTCACATAATAACTTATTAAATATCCACAAGCAAAAAAACCCGTTTCTCCAGGAGATATCCCTTCCTCTCTGTTGAGAGAGAAAGAAAGCCTTTTGAATATCAAGTAATGACATGTACTATATTCAGTAGTGGAGCAAGTATATTGAGTGGTTCAAACTCAAGATTTAAATTTGAATATTTTTGATAGAAAAATTATGAAGTAAGCATAAAGTTATATTTTCAGCTATATTATAACCCAACCCATACTCAAATTATAACAATGAATAAGCTGAAACATTTCAGGAAAGCCACCTCCTGAAAATAAAACATCTTTTCATGTATGTTGTTTCAAGAAATTTCTATGACTATATAATAGCTATAAACACAGATCAAAATAGGCAATAATACAGTTTGGAATAAAACTATAACATGCCAGCAACTTACTAGATTTTTTAGTGGATTCCTAATACTTTAATTTTCATATATTCAGAAAGAAGCAAGTGGACCCACGTTTTCTTTTCTTTGCCTTCTTCATGTCATATATGTTGGGTGAAATAAAAGTGTTTCCAAATGGATGATTCCAAATGTACCAAGCAAGTACATTATGCATGCATTGTGTCTTTTCTTTTAAAATTTTAATTGTAATAATAATGCAAGTGGAGGAAGCAATATTGTCTGAACATAAATGAGTTATAATAAAAGATGTGGTTGAAATCTATGGATATGAATACAAAGTTTATTCAGTGTTATTTTGTGGGATTTTTTTTTAGGTCAAAAGATATGCTATGGTGATTCAGCACATCCCTGCTACAAGATTGCCTATTTCCAAGATATGTCTCGGCGTGTGGGTTTTCAGGAGGCTCGCCAAGCTTGTGAAATGGGTGGTGGAGTACTTCTCAGTCTTGAAAGTGAAACAGAACAGAAACTGATAGAAAATATGCTGCAAAATCTCACAAAATCAGGTCCTGGGATTTCTGATGGAGACTTCTGGATTGGTCTGTGGAGAAATGGGGAGGGACAAACCATATCTAGTGCCTGTCCTGATCTTTACAGATGGACAGATGGAAGCAGTTCCCTCTTCAGGTAAGTGCTCTTAAAATTTTATTCCAAAACTCCTAGCAATAAAAGAGCAAGATATATATAGAGCTAGGAGCAAAAAAAATCTTTCCAGCTTGGGGATTGGCTTGAGATGTCATGTGTTTTGTCATTTTTGCATTATCTTTGTTTTATCAGACAGTTGTGAGTTTCATACTCTATTTTTCTGTTGCCTCCCCACATCAGCATGGATTTTTATCATTATCCTTGTACCATTCTTTTCCATTCAGCCTTGTTCACATATAATTCATTACCATGCTAGTGAGATGATAGGTAGTATCCTATCAAGAAATGCCTGTTAAATATTGGATATATTGGAATATGACTTTTGTTCCTGAATCTTGGATAACATATTTCTTTCTTCCCATATTCTGCACTATCAGTCAGTAATGTTTCCAAACATATTTTTACACACCATTACTTATACAGTAGTTTTTCCTTCCATTATGGTTTTGGATGCCAACAATTTCCATTCAGGGTTTTTTTTTGTAAAACTTTAATATAAATTCTGCAATAGATATTTGCCCCAACTTATGCTTATTTGGCATGGGAAAATGTAATGAAGGAGTTGTACAAAGCCCAACTTCTTAGCTAACTTGGGAACATGGGAAAAGTGAAAGGAAGAAAAAACTATTTAACAGAATAATAAATATTCAAAAGTTATATTTTGCATTTCTTATATTTCTGCTTTATAGAAATTGGTATACTGATGAGCCTTCTTGTGGGAGTGAAGCTTGTGTTGTGATGTATCACCAGCCAACTGCAAATCCAGGTTTAGGAGGGCCTTATCTTTATCAATGGAATGACGATAGATGTAACATGAAGCACAATTTCATCTGCAAGTATAAATCAGGTAGGGCATGATAAACCAGGTTCTTGATGCAATCTTTACTTTTGAAGCACAGATAAATCAGCAGTGGCACTTTACTTGTAAACTAGACTCAGAACTAAGGGAGAAATCCCTGAATAATATAGTTTACTGTTAAATAATGTTACTGCCGTTTGTCTTCTGAATTTTTCATACTGATGACATTTAGGCTGCTAAATCATTCAGTGCAATAGCAATCTAATAGATTTTATAGGTCTGATATTGAGCTATAGAAGCTCAGTTAAGCTCACCTAAGTAGTCTCATAACTAAGTCAGATGATGTGTTCAAAATAATAACTAAGTAAGATCAATGCGCTTCATAAAATATTTGTGTAAAAGAATGTCTTAGTTTCTGATCTGTTCTTTTATATATAGTTCATATATACATCCTTCGCTGTTTTTACTTTTGGATATATATTTGGACATATATATTACATGGTCTTTGAAATAAGAATGGGATAAAAATATTTTTTTTTAAAGTTCTGGACCTTGTTTTTTCCTAAATATCATTCCATGAAATACAGTGCTTCATATTCATGTTTCAATGAGTCTTCCACAATTAGTGCCTCTTCAGGCTTGAAAATTACAGCAATGTCCAATTCATTTGAAAAATGAACTGAATGAGTATTCAATTTGCTTTTCCAAATGAAAGTAGATTGGGGGAGGTTAGTTATAAAGACTGAAAAAGCTTATTAGAGTTATTTTTGATGTTGCATACAAACAGTAAAAATAATATACTTTTTAAATGTTTCTTATTGATTTAACAGAAGACATTGTAGAAAAAGAATCAGGAGCTGGAAAAGATTCACATCATGGTAAGAACATTTTGGACCAAATTGCGGTGTTGATAAATAATACCTGAATTATTTTTTAAATCAAAACAATCAGACAGATTAAAAAAGCAGGCTAAGTTGGAACATTTGAACTATCATTGCAATTCAGAAAAATATCCGACTGTGTGTTTTATAGCATAATATTGCAGTTTTGGTAACTTTTATTCCAGATGTGATTCCAATGTTGCAATAAAACCTGTAGCCAAAACTTATCACCCACACTTGCTTTTAAAAATGATTAGCTGTAGAATTTTGTTACCTTGTCTAAGTACAATCACAAAAGCAGATGCAAAGACATGGAAAACAATTTTATTGTAATTTTTTTTCAAAAACTGTTTTTTTCAGAAGTTCAAGCAACAGTGCCAGCTGTGAAGCCTAACGATCCAAGCAAGTCAGAAGATGATTTTCCATTGGTTGTTACTGAAACTGGTGGTAATTGATATATTTAGTTTTTAGATCACATTTCAGAATGCTATTTCAAAAGACCTGTTAAATGCACTTAGCATTTTAAAGGAAAAATGATATAAATTTGGGCAGGCTTCAAAGATTTTAGCAATGGGTTCTCTGCCCAGTTGCTGGATGGGCATGGCCATGGTGGGTGTGGCCTAGTTGGCCTCCTGCACCACAGAGGTCTTCAACCTCCCCGGGCTCTGGAGGCTTTCCTTGAGCCTCCAGGAAGGCGAAAATGGCCTCCCTGAGCTCTGGAGGCCCTCTGGAGGCCAGAAACAGACCTGCTTCTGACCTTCCGGAGCATCTGGGAGGCCCATTTTTCACCCTCTCTGAGCCCTGCACTTACCAGGGATCCAAAATGGGCTGCGTGAGAACTCCTGGGAGGAAAGGGGCGGGCTGGGCAAGGCCAACCAAGGGTGGGATTTACGGGTTCGCTGAACCCACTATAAAATTAGCTACCGGTTAGCAACAGATTCATCCGAACCCGGGTGAACCCGTAGCAGCCCACCCCTGAATTTGGGATAGACATCCTGGGATTCAACAGAAAGTAAATTGCAGTGAGATAAGGAATTTCAAGTATAATTTTCTGGAAATGTCAATTGAACATAAATGAATACAGGAGAAATGGACAGCAATAAAAACAAAATCCAATAAAATGTTGGCAACAAATACTTGAAATTTGCATTTTTCCAATTAACATTTTTCTTAATTCAGTTTTTACAAAGGCAGCTCATGAAATAAATAAATAAAAAATAAAGTGGCTCTATTGGCCATGACAACAAGAACATGCTGTTGTACCAAGTTTGCTCTTATACATTTGTGGAAACTTGGAAATTTCAAAGCTAGCATCTTAGAAATATACCCAGTTGCTGATTAATCACATGATAACTTTTATGCTTTATGCATACATGATGAATGTTTTGCTTCCATAAATCCTAGTGCATCTTCAGGATCAATAAAGAAGCAGAAAGATGTTGTAGCCAGGAAGGTCTTTGTACAGCTCCAACTGGTACACTAGCTATATCCTTCTGGATAAGGAGCACAGAGGATCATTGATGCATTTATTATCTCAGACTTGATTGTTGCCATATGCATGGGTCTGCCCTTAAGTACTACTTGGAGCTTCAATGGGTCCAGAATGCAGTGGCAAGGGCTGCTATAGGCATGCCTTGGTATGGCTATTTTAAAAACGCTGCTTTGAAAGCTGTACTAGTTATCAGCAAGAGTCAAGATTCAAGTTGCTGGTTATGACATATAAATGTTGTTGGGATGAGAGTAGCTCTAACCCTAGCTCCTGTAGTATGGAGTGGGTTCAAGTTTTTGACCACTGCTCTTTAATATCTATGTGAAACTCCTGGGGGAGGTCATTCATGATGTGCATCATCATCAGTATGCCAATAATGTCAAGTTACACATTTCTACTCTGGGTGATGTGCTGCAGTGACACAATGCATGGATACCATGAAGCTTTGGGAAGAAACTGGCTCCAATTTAATCCCGGCAAGATAAGAGTGGCTTTGGGTTTTAAGCATTGCAGGATCTGGTGACATATCGTCTTTGTCTCTAGATGGAGTACACAGAGCTAGCGCACAGTTTGGGGATCTTTCTAGACTCACAGCTCCTGTTGAAGGAGGGGGCCTTTGATTCACCTTGTGTACTAATTGTATCTATTCTGGACTTTGCTTGGGGTTAGAATTTTCATAATTCCTTCAAGTAAAGTTTGTCATCTGCTAGGATGCAGGATGACATCTCTGTGATGGGATTTGCCATGTGGATTGGAGTTTCCCCGATATTCATATGGCACCCACCCTGACGGCATTCCAGAAAGTCTTAAAACCCTGGCTGTTCATCCAGGCCTTAGGCTAGGGAAATCCTATTGGATATGCTTTTAAATCTTGCATATAATTCATGAATAAGAAATAAGATATTTGAAAAATAAAGAGTCTTTCCAAGTTTGTTAATGTACAGATCATAGCGTTTAAGGAATATTATTTATTAAACTGAATTCAGGTTGGCTCATTTGTAGCTGTACCATACATAACAATTAAAACTACAAATTGATTTCTACACTATCTTTAAAATGTGTTATCTGGCTGAAATGTTCAGATTAAAAAAATATGAATTTGAATATACATCAAAACAAATTTCATATAAGCCTTGGAACTCTATTCATGAAAAAAAACGATTCATATGCTCTAAGACAGGTGTGTCCAACAAGTGGCCCATGGGCTGGATGTGGTCTGGACAGTTGTAATGTGGCCCCATAAGATTGTAAACCTTTAACATTATTATGTGATTTATACACATTATGTCAAGGTTCAGAGTAATGAATCCAACCAATCCATCAACTCTTAGACTTTCGGCTTTCTCAAAGAATTGCTTTATTGAGTACATCATATCAACATTTTTGAAATGCAAAACTAGTTCTGGTTATTTCCCGTGCTTCAGTATAGTAAAAGACAACCCCTCCCTCCTTGTTACAGGTCACATTGTCCAATTAGGTGTTCTGGCATTTCCTTGGTAACCTCTTTCAGTCTCTGGCCAGCACCTGTTGGGATGACCTTGGTTCTCACAAAGTAGTAAGATATCTGGTCTGACATTCCAGAGCTCTCCCCCACCCCAAAGTGTGTCAAGCTGAGAAACAGAGAAAATTGCTGTGACAGACCTGATCCGTTCTGAAGTTGACACATTAAATATATATTTTATATGTGGGCCAAGACAATCTCTTCACAATGCAGCCCAGATGAACTGAAAAGTTGGACACCTGTACTCTACATCATTCAGATTTTTTTATTATACTTTATGTATATCCAAAGGAGCCATGGTGGTGCAGTTAGTAGAATGCAGCTTTGCAGGCTAACTCTGCTCACTGTCAGGAGTTTGATCCTGACTGGCAGAAAGTTGATTCAGACTTCCATCCTTTTGAGGTTAGTAAAATGAGGGGCTAGATTGTTGAGGGCAATATGAAGTGGTATATATATCTAAGTGCTATTGTTACCCCATTGGTGGATGAATTACTAGAATAAGCAACTTTAAAATACATTTTCAATTTTCTCTTGGTTGTATATTATAGGAGAAAATTATTTTTGCCATTAGTGCTAGGAGGCTTTGAAGAAATTTCAGTATTAAAATATTCAGTTACATATTGTTAATCACTGTCCTTGGTTTGCATGGTGTCAACACCAAGCAAAGTAAAATATTTATATATATTATTTTAGTGCACAGAATTAGTCCTTATATATTTTAAAATGTAATAACATTCTTTTTTTTTTGTAGGTCTAATTCCTAATTTAATTTATGTTGTTATACCAACCATACCACTGTTGTTGTTGATATTAGTGGCTTTTGGGACTTGCTGTTTCCAGATGCTTCATAAAAGGTAATTCAGTGTTTTATCAAACATGACAATTTGTATCTGTGATTAATTGTACTTTGAAATGTATGTTTACATCAGTCACTCATATTCAAGTCCAGTCTACATAAAATGCAAGACTAGTCATCCTGAATGACATCCATAATATTGCATAGTGAATGTATTGTAAAAGAAGAATTATTTAAAAATGTAGCCACCTACTCAAACATAAAATATGCAGCGTAAATAGAGGGAGTTAGTTGTGGCCCTGTCATAGATCAAAAAGTATTGTTAAACCAATATAGATAAGCTTGTTGCTTATGTATAACTTCATTAGAAAAGTAGCATTTCAGTCTACCGTCAAAATAAAGCATGTAAGCTTTGCAATATGAAACAGAATATATTCTATTATATATTCTGCTTTAAGCAAAAGCAATTATGCTCAATAGCATTTTTTGCTTTGGAAATATTTAAAGGAACCATTTTCCAAAGACGAATCAGTTCATTTTCCATCTCCTCTTAGAATATTATGGTCACTGTTCATTTTGTATTGTGTAGTAGGAACGCTGTTGCAGAAGAGAGTTAAACAATGTTTCAATGTGGAACTTTCTATCCACTTGTTTTCATAATATTTAATCTTACTTCAATGTAGTATTTCCCAATTTTCTTGACAATGCAGGACCTGTCAAATATACTAAGCGGCTGTGTCCTAAAAAAAAAAAAAGGCTACCTACTCAGTCCAAAGAACTCACAAGATGTCTTGTCAGAGTTTTCTTGCACAATCTTCTGGAGTATTTATGTAATCAATTTGTTAACTGTCCCCCAAAACATCAATGGTAGTTGGGAAGATTGCATTCGGTTTCCAACAAGGTAACAGGCTTACTCTCTGCCACTGAGCAGGGGTGTATGATGTACAATGAGAAATATGGATAAGAAACACAGAAGGACTAATAAGGAAGAGTTGATACAAAGTTGCAATTTCAGTAGGAATTCTATATATAAAAACATTTATATTTTTATGGGCTCTAAGGGAAAAAATTGTTGGCTTTATTTCCTCCAGAAAATGCAGCAAATAATTTTTTTATTGCCTCCCAATTGTGTGATATGTTAGTGAGGAAGTATGGAAGTTAAATCTAATATTTCGAGAATGTAGGTTAGCAATACTGAAGAAATATTTGGTTATAAAGAGGAAAATGATATTGGACATGCAGATATTAATCCATCATATTGGGAACCAATCATTTCTCCTGTGCTTTATGGCAAACCATTCATTGCTTAGAGGCTTTCCCTTTCTTTCTTCTAGGGAAGCAAGGACAAACTGCTTCAATGATTCATCTCCATTATCATCTGAATCCCTTACAGAACATTTAGATTCTAACTTGGTACATTGCTCAGTTTCTAAGGTCGTCTTTTGATTCTGTTTTGAAGGCAGAATGTCAGTGCCTAAGCTACCTAGTATACTTCTAAAAAATTTAAAATGTTGATTACTTTGAGCTTTGAAAGTCTTGAAATTGTGATAAACTCTATAAACGCATGGAAAGTTAGCAGTGTTCCTACTGAACAATAGTTTGGGGAATATGTTCTTGCCACATTTGTTCAGAGGAAATCCTTTAAAATCAGCAGCAACATTAATAACTTGATTTGGCTTCCTTCCATGCTGTTGTAATATTTAAAACAACCATTCTGAATGTCTTTTCAGAAGAAAAATGGGAAGCAAATCAAATTAATTATCATCCCCACCATCATCTTCCAAAGGTATATGATTGCAGCCTATAAATTTTTTTGCTGCTGAGTTGCAATTGTTAGTGTGAAAGAAGTAAAAGTTTTAAATATACAAAGAATAATAAAATGTTACTTTCTATCCTGCCTTCCTTTGGGGAACATAGTCCATGGCACATCACTCAAAATGCAGCCCTTGCTATCAAAAAGTTTGCAATTTTTGTTCACAGGTTGGCATTAAAAGAGTAATTTCATTCAATATCGACTGCTAGATTGATATCGCCTTGTCTTTACAGCAGTGTTACGGGCAATCGTAACCAAATGTGTACACTTCTACTCTCAGAATTTCCCAGCCAGCCTCTGTAGTAGAATTTTACATTCCTGGGAATTCTCCAAGTTGGGAAACACTGTCCTATGCCAATAGAATTTGAAGCCACTGGCTGTCTTTAAGTAATCACCTGGCCAGATGCTTGCTTCATTGGGAAGATTCTCACTTTTATATAATCATTAGTCTTTTCCTCAGATTTCCTCTGTTTTGTTGCTGTTTTCTTCTTGCTAATAGTTTGCTTTAGGCTTTAATTATATTAATGCAGACGTTATTTATAAAAACTCGGTTGGTACTAAGTCATTGGTAAGCCAATTGGTACAGGCCTTGAGTGTTAAATATTACACAGGATGCATAGGCTGCTTAACTTCCTTAAGTCTAAGATCAGTGTTTAGCTATATGTATATAATGTTTCTGAACCTGGGTAAATGAAGCAATATTCCTAATTCAAATATTCAGGTATTTTTACAATTTATTCTTTACCACCCTCCTTTATTGCAGAGTTTCTAGTTGAATATGTGAAATTATGTGAACCAAATGTATAGCCATGGATTTGTGTTTTTAATTTTCCAGTAAAGGAAGAACAAAAACCAGTCCTGATCAATCAACACTGTGGATTTCTAAGAACCCAAGAAAGGACAGTAACCTGGAAGTATAGAAAACTGGCTGAAATGAAAGCAGGAATGATACTTTTCAGGATCTCTTAGATTGTCTTGTTAAATATTAGTTTGGAATGGCTTGAAATTGCAACAGATCAACAGAATGAAGTGGAAGCTCCCCCTTGAGGCTATTGCTTGGGTCATTTTTTATACATGGTTTTTGGTTTTTAATCCCATAGCAAACATAGCTGTCTAAAAGAAAATAAGAATATGATATTTTGCTAAGGAAAGTAACTTGGCTACAGATACTAATGAGATGGACAGAACATTTTGAATTCATTCTATGTGTCAGTTATAGGACAAATATTTCTAATTTAACTTTTAACATTTATTTCCATTATTAATTTCATATATATTGTATTATTTCTCGCTAATGGATTGACTGTAATTCCAGCTAATATGAATTTACAGTGTATTAAGATAATTTATCTTTGCATAAAAAATTCTACACTAGAATATGAGTTATTGTAATCTCATATATGTAAAAACATTTATCAGTGATTCATTTGAGTAATGAGATTTTTTTTAAGGCAAAGAAAATGATGCACAGTACTTGATTGTTCTTTGCTACCATCTATTTTTGATAATGCTTGTCCAATGTTAGCACAAATTATTCTACTCAGGTCATATTAATTAGTACAAAAATAGTAGAATTTGTACATTCAATTCCCTGAAAACAAGCTGAAACAGAAAGTAGCTTTTTCTATGTATGCTTTACTGTTGGAACAAGCACTGGCAGAAACATATGGTTGACAACTTATTCCATACTGGTATCTTGTTCTTTTCTGGGTTTTTTGTTGTTTTGTTTTTAAATCGTGGGAAAGAGAAGTCACCCTGATGCCACTTAGAAATGCTATCTCTTAATCATTTAAAAATCACAAAATGTAAAGACTGTCATGGAGTTTCCTCCCTCCCTCCTTTCTGGTCCCCGAGTGACAGAAGTTGACACCACTTCTATATAGCATTACTTTATGCATACTTGAATATATAAAGAAACTGTGTACAGTTTTTTTAAATAGATTCAAGATAAGAAAACAATGAAAGTAGAATTCAAAGGCTAGAATATCTTTCTTGTAATATTTCCTTTGACCCCAATAACAGTTTACAAATATTGCAGACAACTAAGAGTCTTCTTATTCTTTCGGAAAGTTTGTTTCTATTTGCAAAAGTCCAGATTTGAAGACCAAGAAAAGTATTTGTGAAACTGCCTCAGAACTGCTCATATCTGCAAAATAGAACCTCAGTATGGCACTGTTTATATGACAGTGATAAGTATGTTAAGGTTGCTAGAGAATATATACAAAAGTATATATACTGTATATACTTTATGTTTGTAAATAATTGCACACAATTCTATATTCAGAATCTGTAAACAACTGCACAGAAATATGGGTGCATTCAGATTTGCTAAAGATGCCATTTGCAACTTAACATCATACAGAAGTTTTATCAATTTGATCTAATATGCCTCACTTATGCATATAGGGCTATTGAAAGATATTCCTTATCCTAATGATTGTGTTATATCAAAGACTTCTAGGAAATATCATGGCTATAGGATAGATTTGGATGTAAACAAGTATTCCCTTGCCTCCCTTCTTCACTCAAAAAATAAAAGACAATAACAATATTGCTTCCATATTGCTGCCAAGAAAATGACATAGAGCTATCTATGAAATCACCAAAAGTTTGACGCTATTGTGCTGGTCATTTCCTAAAAATAAGAAAATGATGCTGGGATTTCTCTGTCTCTTGGCCAACACAGAAACATGTATTAATAGCAGAACAACTTGCATATATACATATGAGAGAAAGTGCTTCTATTGAAAACAATGGAATTTTTAAATATATAAATTCAGGCTCATAAGACCTGATATGCGATAGATGCTTTATGTCCTGAAGTTTTCAAGAGAAAAGTTGATTATTTGTTAGTATTAACAAACGAACTCTGAGAATTATGAATTATAAATTGCTAAATCCTAAGCTACACACAGAATGGTTTTGGCCTAATCAAATAATAATTTTATTACTATTGTATTAGTGACTATGGTATTAATAGTGTTTTATTTACAAGCTGAAATTTTTCTCATTACAGTGATAAGTTTAGCTCTTCTTTCTGAATTTGTAATATTATCTAAATTTAGATTAATGTTATTTCATTTAAAATACAGGAATGTCTTTAACACATTCGGACAGTAGGATTTAAAATGAATGAAATATATGCATATGTGATTTCACAGAAAGTATAAAAGCATATCCCATTGATTTCAATAGAAAGCTGGTCTTAATAGCTATGAGTTATTATTTTTCAAAGATTTCCATCTTATAGTAAATGCATAATTGTTTTGGTTATTCTGTCATGCACTGCAGGAAAAAAACCCATATCTAAAATTAATTAAATTGAGAATAGAAAGTTACCTACTTGATTTGAATGATTAGATCCGTAGTATTCTCTAGTTCATTTGACTAGACATGAGAGTTTCATGAGTACTGCTAATCAATACTGTATCCTATTTTTTTTTCATAAATTATACATACACTTTGCATTGTCTATTTTCCTAATAATCTGAGTTAATAGGAAATGATTGGGGAGGTATATGACTAAGGTTTTCTGATTGGAGCCTTAGTAATGACATATATACTGAAATATCTTTACTGTTTGAAAAAAGCAGCCATTGGAAAATCTTACACAAGAAAAAATATTATTATTTAAATGTATTGACAGCCTGTCTGCAGTAGACTCTCTATAAGAGCTTAATTCATGATGTTGTTAACTGCTCTTCTCAGTAAGTTTAAAGGCAGTTTTACTGAAGGTTGTACTTTCAACAAATCAATATGTTATCTGAGCTACCCTTCTCTCTTCTTATTCAAGCATTAAGAGAGTAGCTGGAAGAAAAATATTGCAACTTCTGGGTAAGTGTCAGTAAAACTTCAAGTACTTGTTCAGATCACTTCTAACACAGACTTGGACAGAATTTGAATTATTAATTTTTGCCTGATTCTACCAAACTTTATTGTCTAGATGCTATAATCACATTTTTCTTTTTCAATCCTATATTCTTTCTAGTGTTTTTTTTAATGCTAATAATTAATGGTACGTTTTATCCAGTCAACAAATTTGAAAACATTTACATAAATTCCAGGGCGATTTGGAAGTGCACATTTGTACCCAAAGGATGTTACACCAGCTAGAAACCACTTTTTATTCTCTTGACACATTAGAGGTCCACCAGAATCTCCCTGAAATGTCAAAGAAAAATTAAAATATTGTTATTGTTGACAACACTATTACTATGAACTTAACTGTTTATAAGATGACTGTCAGTTTTGTATAATATTTCTGCAAGCTTCTCTGTAAGTCATAAGTTTAAATGAAACATAATGGTCCTGTGTAAAAGTTATGTCATGATGCTTATATAAGTATTGAAGAAAGAAATGCCTTCCAAAAGAATCCTTTACCCTACCAGTTAACCATGGGCAGGAAATGCTTCAGTGAGATAAATTCACTGAGTGGAATTTATCTATCACCCTGAGCTTGCTCCTGTCTTGGCAATAAGGCAACCTTCAACCATATTTTGTTGGTCTGCTCCAAAAGTGATGTCTATTACTTGTGCCTATATGGACCTTGCCATGCTGTTTCTTTGCTGTTATGTCAACTCAATCTCTGCAATTTATGTATTTTATGTAAGAACCATGCTGGCACAGTGGTTAGAATACAGTACTGCAGGCTACTTCTGCTGACTGCCGGCTGCCAGCAGTTTGGCAGTTCAAGTCTCACCGGCTCAAGGTTGACTCAGTCTTCCATCCTTCTGAGGTCAGTAAAATAAGGACCCAGATTTTTGGGGGAAATATGCTGACTCTGTAAATTGCTTAGAGAGAGCTGTAAAGCACTGTGAAGTGGTATATAAGTCTAAGTGTTGTGAAGCAGTATATAATTCTAAGTGCTATTATTTGCAGGAACGGTGGCATGGCCCATTCCCTTTAGTCACTGTTACTGCTCTTTGTAGCTTTTGGGGGGATGTCTACATCTGAGGAGAAGAACACATCCACAAAAGCCTTAATCCCCTGCTGCTTTATAATATTTTATAATGCTAATAACAGGAATTATATGGATGATTTATTTTTCTGAATTTCTGAAGCACTAATTATAGCTGGTCAAGGAGAACTAGTGATTATTGGATTTCAATAGTGAGTCTAGGATTTTTTGAACAGGTTCTTTGATGGACCAGTGAAATTTTGAATGAACCTTTATTCCTTCCCTACCTCTCTCCATTGTTAAGCTGACGATAGTACTACTGTTTTTTTCCTTTCAGTCAAAATGATTAGAAAAAAGATAATATTTTTCCTGCTTCCATACTTGGAGATATCCCAGATGGAAAAGACTTAAGCATAAGGAGGCAAGGGGAAAGGAATCAAGATAACAGGACTCATGCAAAAAGTCTACCAGTGAAAACTATACAACCTCAAAGATGCACCTCTCTCTCCCTCCCCCACCCCCGCCCAAGGAAAGGAAAGTGATGGCTTCCTTTCCAAACATATGCAGAACAATTAAAGAGCAGAGGAATCCATCAATTGGTAACCGTTATCCAGACAAAATACCTGGCCAGCATCATTGCCAAGCTAGAATAATGGATTTGAATCTGGACAGAAATGTATTAAACTAGTTTCATTTCCAGCTGGTTTCTGTACAGGAGAAAACAGTTTATGGTTGCCATATGGAAAGCCTTTTTCTGAACATAGTGCAAAGCACACTGGCTTTGATAACAATACATCACATGTAATAATAACAAGGATTCTTTTATTACTTCCTTGCTGGATGGAGTTCTAAACGTTCAACATATTTTCTTCAAACTAATTCAAAGTAAGATATAATGGCAAATGAAAGCAGAATGTAATAGCAGTGATGTAATTATAAAAAGCATCCCTCATAACTTTACTTTTTATCTCACTGGTATCTATATAAAAAGTTTACATTATAAAAAAGAATCAGAAAAACTGATGATTAATTTATTGACTACACTATGGGAATGCAAACACTGTTACCATTTACCTTACAAGCATCAACTCCACCTTTGTCATACCCAGCACATATCATATTTTCAGTAATATTGTACTCTGGCATCAGTTCCTTGCATTTCTGATGTGTTATAAGAGGGACTTCTGCTTCTTGCAATATACTTGAGATTGAATCTATTTGAAAACCAGAAGCATATGCATTGTTGTAACTGATAAAATGATACATATCACGTAAGTCAAATAATATACAGTATTTAGTCATTCCTATACTATATGATTTACCTCCAGAGCATGCCCATGCAAGGCCTATTGGATTTTCATTGCAAAAAGCTACATCTCATGTAAGTTATATGGCTCTCTTACCACTTTGGTCTTCACCTTCCAGTTCAAGCTTCCATTTGCAAGAGATGGAAAAGGTTTCCGTGCAGTTCTTCAAGCTGCATGGAAACCTGGCTGGAAGGATCAGATGGAGCTTCTATTCATGCCCAGTACAGTACAGTTGTAATACTGCAGTACACAATTCAGTACAGATGTAAACAAAATCCATAGTGGAGCAGATTAGTGAGAGGTCACAGAATGGCACGGCTAAGAAGCTCTTACAGTTTTCTAGCTTTCAACTTGTTCTAGCAACTGTTTCTCCCTCACCTATTTTTGCTTGTTATTGGTTCTAAAAAAGTGCTTGATTAGGCGGTGTGACATTCTATCCCTGATTTACAGGTTGATCTTTGAATTTATAATTACAGAGAATCGTAATTGTATTAATACAGTACAGATAGAAGAGAGAAGTAAATATCTGTTCTCACTTATGCTTTTTAATAGAAAAGCTCTGGCATTCAGCGTTTCTGACATAAGTACACTCCAGCTGGAAGAATAGAATAACATAGTTGTGGCATCCTTAAAGTGAAACAGATTGATTATGGCATAGATACATTGTTTATAATTTTTATTCTCTGCACCCATGTGTGTAGTAACAATGGAGCACAACATTTCGTGCATCACTGTATTCCTTTAATGAGGTAGGCTCTAGTCCATTACCATTTATGCCATAATAAATCTAGTCTCGAAAGCGCTGCATGATGCTTGTTCTTCCCTTATTTATTAGTACCTTTAAATATTGTTCTGCAAAAGACATTTATTGTGTGTGGTCAGCTTGATGGTTTGGGAACTAGGTGACATTATGTGTATTTTTCATATTATGCTGTAGTTTGAGTTCATTGATCCCAATTTAAAAAAGTTTCTGTGCTTTGCAACTGCAAAATATATGCATTATTAACTGTAAATCCTACTGGGGGGGCCAAGGAATATGATATAGGGAAGATCTATGCATAACTGAAAAACAACTATTCTAAGGCATTGCACTACTTAGCAAACCAGTTTTTGCTGTTTAGCTGCATTCTTTGTCAGATTATTATTTTTTTGGCTAAATTTAAAGTCACTCGGTACCAAGGATTGTCTTTCTATATGTTTCTATGTTTCCTGAAATCTACTTGCATAATTTAAGGCCATGTTCCATGTTCCTTGGCTATGTGTGTTATGAGTTACAATTATGAATATGAATAAGGACTTCTCAGTGGTGGTTTCCATTGTTTGAAATGTATTTCTAGTCTAAATCTAATTTATTGTCAATAATATGTATTCTTTATGTAGTTCACTTAATATCTGGTTATTCAAGATGGCTTTATTAAAATAAAAAATGAATTTTCTATGGTAATATCTGTTTTAATCCTATTTATCTTTATTTTCTGTTTAATCATAAAAAACTGCTTTTGTGCGGGGATCTTTACCTCTTTGTGATTAGTTTATAATTTAATTATATGAGAGGCCAACAATTTTAGTAGGGTTTTTTTTTTGTACTTTTAATGTAAAATCAAAGTTTGTTTTTGAAAAAAAACCCCAAACCATTACTTTGGATAGAAAATTAATACAAAACTTCAATGGATCTGTTTCATAAAATGTACTCTAATATTATGATAGTTGATGCATCTGACAGAGAAATGTTTTTATACTCTAAGTTATAGTGATTGCATCAGGAAAATACAATAAAATGAAGAAAGAGATTTAACATTACAATGACATACCTTCCTGTGTGGTTCTTCCCCAGCCAGCAATAGAGCATTTAGTGCCTGGCAAAAATTGTTTATTTTTTTCTGGGAAGCAAATGGGCTGAATATAATCTGTGTGAAAGAAATAAGCAATTATACCTGCACTCTCTGGTCTTTGATGATAACATTGCACAAATTGTTTTTCTGAAAAATAAGCCCTAAAGAAATTTAGCAGGATTCCCACTTTGATCATGATGATGATTGGAAATTATACTGAAATTTTTAAAATATCTCTTAGATTTAGACTGTAATCTGTTAATAACACAAAGGCAAAGCTGCAGCAGAAAATCATTTTACCTGTGTAATTCACTCTAAATTGGAGATGCATCAAAGCGATGTCACTGTCTTTTGTTTGCTTATTATAGTGAGGATTGATGATAATCTGATCAATCTCTCGGCTCACGGTTTGAGGATATGATAGATTGAGATTTGTGTGCAGACCAAGAAGTGCTTTCCACCGAGATGGTTTTAAATTCCTCCTAAGTCAAAATAACACATGCTTAAATTATGGTTTGAAATAGCTTGTGAGATATAATTTTTGTATATTTTAACATTTTTACCACATTGACACAATATGTTAAAACACAACTTTTACTGATTTCAGTACTACTGGGAGTCAGGGATAGGCTTAAGCCTCCAAATGTTTTGGATGCCAGTTCCACAATCTCTTTCCACCGGTCATGTATGTCAGGGATCAAACTTTTAAGGATCCTCAAATTACTTATTCCTGTCTTTCATCTAATGTTCCCAAATTTATGGTAACTACAGAGTAGGTTTTTGAAAATATTTAAAATTAGAAATTATTTTTGATCAGTTCTCACAAAAATGGGTGAGGAGCCTATTTATCCTTTCAAATTTGTGACTGTCCAATCCCAGTAGTAGCAATATTCCATTCTATTTTCTCTTCCATCTATCATCTATGTCACTAGCGTAATATATTTAAGACAATATATACTGATAATAGGGATATAATATAATATGCATATTAAAATAGATGTATACTGACTCAATATTAAGAACAGCAGTTTATCAATATTGAACTTTATCCATTGCACATATTCCTTTTAATAAATGTTAAAATAGGCAAAACTCAAAATTGTATGTGAAATTGCTTAGACAAGCTACCAGCATTATTAAGTCAAACACTCCATTGAGTGAAGCTTCATTCCCAAAGATTTTATTATCACTTCCATCTATATTACTTATCAGCAATATGGAAGTCCATGATTTGTTTTAATGTCTCAGTGTAGCCTATAGCTCTTGAATTTCTTAAGAATCACTTCTCCATCTGTTAATTAGATCAGAACAATTTCTCAAATTAGCCAATGTTGCTTAGATGATACTACTTGCTGCGAAATCAATATATTTACCACATTTAATAAAGCACTCACAGTTTTACACAAAATCTATAATGTTTGTAATACACTGTAGAATTGAACAAAATATAGATGAAAGAACCCACATTAATTTGTTGGCATAGGCATCACAAATTTGAACGTTGTTTCCAGGTTTATTGGTTCATGTCTATGTATATTACTGTGTTGAATCACATTGCATCCTTAGGGAAATAATGTCTCACAATGTGGTGAGTAAGTATAAGATGTAGAATAAGATGAACTGTTTGATTATGAAAAATGTGTTTTGTTATTGAACAATGATATGCCAGCAGTGATATAGCTGAGACAGTACAGAAATCTAATACATATGCAACAAGATAGCTCTGAAGAGAGGAGCTAATGGCATTTATTAGGACAGGAACAGCTCAGATTATGATAGGGAATCATACAAGTATCATAGAATATGCTAGCAGAAGTCTGAGTACCATTGTTGCTAATAACAAATATTGCAAATTTTTGTGAGACAAAAATGAACATTTATTATTCATATTTACTTAGATATGTTTCATATGGATGGTTAAGCTGCATTTCCTGCAAGACATTCTTTAATCACACATATGGCAACACTTCAGAGGAATACAATTGATTGTATATAAAATGAAACACTTAGGCTAATATAGCCTTTATAATGCAGATAACTACATGAAGTCATTCGTGATTTACTTATAACTGTATTGTAACTAATAAGATGTAAGGTTGAAAGTAATTGAAGAATTGCCACCCTTGGATTCCATTTTTAGTAATGAAATGCTTTGAATATATTAGTTATATTACGAGAAAAAGTTCACATTTTAATATGCTGTGGACAGCTTCTGCAGTGTATAATGTGAACAGTGTTGATGGAGCCAGGAAAAATTTCCTACCAACTTCCAATCAATGTATTAAAAGCATTAGGAGTAATAGTTCTTATATCTCTAAGTTGCATTACTTAAAATATGGGTATACATATTTTAATATTCAGAGGTGGACCTCTTATCACTTTTTATTTTTTACACTCACATGTACCAGAATTTATATAAGATAATCACATAGGGTTGTTGCTGTGAGGAAAATAGAAATAAGAGGAAGGAGTATTAGGTACGTTTACCACCTTGAGTTACCTATAAAGTAATAAAGGCAGGATAAAAATCTAATATAATAATATGTGATTGATTTTATCAGAATCCAAGTCTGATAATTAGATTCAAGCAAATAAGGCAATTGGTTCAATTTGAAATGTAAGCTAGATTATTTAAGGAAAGGACTGATGCAAATGCTCCATTTCATGTAGTGGTACCTCATCTAGTTTGCAAAAATCATTACTATCACATAACAGCAAAGTACGTCACAGAAATGAGTATACCCCCTCACATTTTGTAAATATTTATATCTTTTCATGTGACAACACTGAAGAAATGACACTTGGCTATAATGTAAAGTAGTGAGTATACAGCTTGTATAACAGTGTAAATGTGCTGTC